>BQNB010107928.1:0-23059 GCA_026074375.1 Tanacetum coccineum | reverse complement strand
CAATCATTATTGTTAATAATTATCAGGCTCCACAATCACTTGCTAGCCAATCAAACTGTGACACACAACCTTCTATCCCCACCTTATCATGTGCCCCTGGGGCACATGTTAGAAAACCCTATGTATATACCTTTTGTTTTCTTGTGTGAAAAATGTGTTTACAAGTTATAAGAAAAACATAATTGTATAGCTTTAGATTGAAAACTGCATAGTTATGAAAGCAAGCTATCACGACATGTTATAGAGTACGTTTGATCTCACCTCTGAGAAAAGTTCATCTACAACAATAGACAGATGACATAATATACATTATATTATCAGTGTTATATCGTATTCAAACTTACGCGCTTTGCTTCTGATGTCCAAAATGATCTTACTGTGTATGTTATAACCTTTTATGTTAACCCAGAACATTTTAACCCCATTCAAGACTTACTGAGGTGCTGATACATCATTTGTTTTGTTTAGGTGGAGTACATGCTACTATGGTTAGATCTTTACATCATACACCGATTGCTACATTCCTGTTTTTGTCTCTACACTTGTGGCATTATGTGAAGGTGTATTGAAGCATGCGACAACATTGGATCTTTATATTATGATGCAGTAAAAATATACAATTTAATGCTGTAAAATATACACTGTGATGTAGTAAACTTACAATCTGATGCAGTAAAGTATACAATTTAAAATAGTAAAATTTACACTGTGATGCAATAAAATATACAATTCAATGCAATATAATTTAATGCAGTAAAATTTGCATTACGATGCAGTAAAATATACAATTTAAATGCAGTAAAATTTACAATGTGATGTAGTAAAATATACAATTTAATGTAGTAAAATTTACAATGTGATGCAGTAAAATATACAATTTAATGCAGTAAAGTTACACTGTGATGAAGTAAAATATACAATTTAACGCAGTAAATCTTACATTGTAATGCAGTATATTTTACATAGTGATGCAGTAAAATATATAATTTAACGTAGTAAAATTTATAATGTGATGCAGTAAAATATACTATTTAATGTAGTAAAATTTACACTGTGATGAAGTAAATATACAATTTAATGCAGTAAATTTTACACTGTGATGCAATAAAATTTACATAGTGATGCAGTAAAATATAAAATTTATTAATACAAAAATTATTGTATTAATAACAGTAATGCAGTAGAATAACAGTAATTTACAATTTAATTTAGTAAAATAAATAATTTGATGTAGTAAAATAAATAATTTAATGCAGTAAAATTTACAATGCCATGCTAGCATTTTTAAGTGTAATGCACTAACAAAATACATCGTAATGCAGTAACTGACATAATGAATTGTTATTTTCTTAGTGCATCACAATTAATAATTTAGTGAATAATACATTATTTACCATGACGAACTAAATTGTTACCTATGATGATCCTACATATTAATGCAGTAAATTTTACATTGTGATGCAATAAAATTTACATAGTGATTCAGTAAAATATACAATTCAATGTAGTAAAATTTACACTGTGATGAAGTAAAATATAAAATTTAATGCGGTAAATTTTATATTGTGATGCAGTAAAAATTACATAGTGATGTAGTAGATTATAAATCACTATCTATCTAAGGCATCCTACTGTTAATAGTTTGATTCAATTGTTATAATTCAAAACATTCTTATACACTGTGATGCACTAGGTATAGATACTATGATGCACTCGGTTTAAACACTGTGATGCACCAAGTTTCTTCACTAGCAACTATTTTTTAGTTTCTGCACATAACGAATAACTATTTGAAAGTAATACATTCATTGGATTCAAAATGAATCTTAGTCGCCGATTGGGATGGTTTTATGTTCTCATTTTGATAGATATTTTTGAAGATCTCGCTATATAAATATTGTGTATGTGTTAATATTTTTCGATCGAGCTTACTTTATTGATCATTGTTTTGGAAAATTCATTTGGTCCGCCCGCTTATAAATTAAACATAGTTTGAAGATATTTTTGAGCTATTTAAGCTTATTTACTAATATAAAGTTTAAAATTTTATTTCGAATTTTTTTTTCCAAACATTTTTTTTGGGAATTTTTTTTTTGAAAATATTTGAGACTAAAAGTGTTCATAAGCAAAGTAATAAGGATATTAATCATTCAATTAAGTTCAAAACAATTGTAAATTTTACTGCATTAAGTTGTATATTTTAATGCATCACAGTGTAAATTTTACTGCATTAACTTTTATATTTTACTGCATCACATTGTTAATTTTACTGCGTTAAGTTGTATATTTTACTGCATCACTATGTATAAATTTTACTGCATTAATTTATATATTTTACTGCATCACATTGTAAATTTACTACACTAATTGTATATGTTACTTCATCATAGTGTAAATTTAAATGCATTAAATTGTATATATTTTACTACATCACATTGTAAATTTTACTACATCGAATTGTATATTTTACTACATCACATTGTAAATTTTATTGCATTAAAATTGTATATATTTTACTGCATCATAGTATAGATTTTACTGCATTAAATTATAGAGCATTAAATTGTATTTTTTTATTGCATCACAATGTAAATTTTACTGCATCACAGTGTAAATTTACTGCATTAAATTGTATATTTTATTTCATCACAGTGGAAAATTTACAGCATCATAGTGTAAAATTTACTGCATTAATATGTAGGATCATCATAGGTAACAATTTAGTTCGTGGACAAAATTCTTGTAGTGAAATACCGCATCACATTGTAAATTTTAATGCATACAGTGTAAATTTTACAGCATTAAATTGTATGTTTTTATGCATCACTATTTAAATTTTACTGCATCACAGTGTAAAATTTATGCATTAAATTGTATATTTTACTTCATCACAGTGTAAATTTTACTGCATTAAATTGTATATTTTATTGCATCACTATGTAAATTTTACTGCATCACTGTGTAAAATTTACTGCATTAAAATGTAGGATCATCATAGGTAACAATTTAGTCTGTGGACAGAATTCTTGTAGTGAAATACTGCATCACATTGTAAATTTTAATGCATCACAGTGTAAATTTTACTGCATTAAATTGTATATTTATTAGCATTACATTGTAAATTTTAATGCATTAAATTGTATATTCTACTGCATCAAATTATAACATTTACTGCATTAAATTGTATATTTTATTGCATTAATTTGTATATTTTACTGCATCACATTGTAAATTTTATTACATTAAATTGAATATTTTACTGCATCACATTTTAAATTTTACTGCATTAAATAGTATATTTTACTACATCACAGTGCAAATTTTAATGCATTAAATTATACTGCATTAAACTGTATATTTTACTGCATCACAGTATAAATTTTATTACATTAATTTGTATATTTCACTGCAACAGATTGTAAATTTTACTATATCACAATATAAATTTTACTGTATTAAATTATATATTTTACTACATCACAATATAAATATTATTGCATCAGAATGTAAATTCTATTGCATCACAATATATCACAATGTATATTTTACCATAATACAGTAAACAAATAACATAATGCAATAACTATTATGCATGAACAGAAAGATATAGAGTTGGAAACTAGAATCGAGAACATAATATTGTGGTGTAATAGATTTATACATTGTGATGTAGTAGATTTATTCATTGTGATGTAGTATATTTGTAACATTGAGTTATGCAAATATTTAAAAGACAAGTATGCATGGATTCAAATGTAATTCACTTATAAATATTTACACAACATCAATGCAACCATATCTTTGTGTTATGAATATGATACATTATTCTTCTTCATTTTGCTTAGTGCATCACTTTTAAATGATACTGCATTATAGTGTTATTTTCTAGTGCATCACAGTTATAATGTCACTGCATCACTATATATGCCAGTGCATCACAATATAATTTCAGTGCATCATTGGGTTTTGCATGCCTCCACAAATAACAATATGTTCAGATGCATATGAAAGTTACAGGGAGATTTTGTTCATCAGCTACTTACACTCACACTACTTCTTACTCTCTTATTACTCACTAAATGTTTTTTTTTAAAGAACATATTTCAAACCAAACCATACAAAATACAAATGGCATCCACCATTAACAAGATGCTTAAGAAGTGAACCCAAAAAATACATACAAACTATAAACTATAAACTAAAACTACCTTAAATCAAACATAACTTATCTAAAATAAACCATACACAAAATAATCTACTTACTAAAAAACATAGATGATACAAACAGCACCATGCCTCATTCCTACTAACAAAATGCACCCACGATCCAATAAGAGCGCAAATCAATCACACTACTACATCAACAAGTTGCATAAAATTGCAGATCAAAATACATTAGTAAACCTGATGCAAAGCGGACCCGCAGACCAAAAACTTATTTCCAAATACTACTTTTGTGTATGTCGACTTCTGAGCTCCCTGCACTTGATATGCCACCACTCGTGGCTCCACCGTTTAAGTCATCCAATGAAGCATCACCTTGCAATGCACGCACAACCCGTCGATGATTCATGTACGTGTTACACATAATTTCTTTGTTTATACTACTTTTCGAAAGTATAAGTGGCCAAATGAGCATGTTAAGAGTGTTGGGCAAAGCACCAAACTCCCTGTATAAACTTACATTTTTTTTTTAAATAGCTGTTGTGTCATAATAATTTTAAAGTTTCAATAATAACAGTTTTTTTGTATAAAGGATATATCAAGTTTTAATGTCTCAAAATATCATTTAGCCACTTTCGACATGTTTTCCTTCAAGCTATTCTGTTCAGAAGTTCTTTCAGATCTTCTTACATGAGGTGAGCTAGTAGTAGGAACTGACTCAGGAATAGACTCAGAAGCAACACAGGCATCCTCAGAACTTATATTATTTTCAGCAGAGGTTGCAGCCTCCTCACCTGTTCCTGCAAATCCATTGGAACCCTGAGAATGCCCTAATTCATTCTCAAAAGGGTCAATAGTTGAAATGCCAGGAGTAGATGGATGGCTACCATCACTCTGTGAACTAACAGTTTTGCTAGGTTCATCATTGGATGTGTCAAGGTCCTCATGCACAATTTCATTAAAGAAATTCACATGATCCAAACCTTGACTAGTCAGATTAGTGTCTTGGGTTTGTCTAATCTTAAAAGGAAACACCTTCTCAAAAAACTTCACATCTCTGGAATATATAAATTGTTTCCTTTCAAGACTATACAATTTATACCCCTTTTTAAAAGAAGCATACCCAACAAGAACACATTTTTCAGCCCTACTACCAAGCTTATCATCAGATTCAATACAGTGGCATAACACAAACATCCAAACACCCTAAGATGTTTAAGACCAGGTTTTCTGTTAAAAACAAGTTCAAAGGGAGTTTTTCCATTCAGCACTGAACTAGGCAACCTGTTAATCAAATAAGCAGCAGTCATAATACATTCAGACCACAAATATAAAGGCAATCCCCCCTGAAACAGAAGGGATCTGGCAACATTAAGCAGATGCCTATGTTTCCTTTCAACTATACCATTCTGTTGGGGTGTGTAAGCACAGGTAGTCTGATGAATAATTCCATTATCAACACAAAACTTTGAGAACATTTTATTAACAAATTCAGTCCCATTATCACTTCTAAAAGTTTTAACAATCTTACCAAATTGATTCTTTATCAAATTATAAAAGGCTAACACACAATCAAAAACTTCATCTTTTCCCTTTAACATATACACCCATACAGACCTGGTATAATCATCAACAATAGTAAGAAAATACCTAAACCCTTCCTTACTAGCAATTCTGTCAGGCCCCCAAAGGTCAAGGTGAACTAATTCTACAAGCACAGAAGATTTGTGCTCACTAAGTGGAAAGGGTTCTCTTGTTTGCTTGGATCTTTGACAAATCTCACAGTGACCTAAATCACAATTGTCAAAAACAAGCTCATGCTCAAGAACCTTTAAGACTTGGTCAGAGGGATGACCAAGTCTACTATGCCAAATATATTTAGACAGATTACAATTGAGTTTCTCAAAACCAGTATTAATACCTTGAACATCACCATTATTAAAGTAATATAAACCATCTATCTGGTTACCAGTCCCCAGAATTTTCATCTCCCTCAAATCCTGTGGTAACACAAAGCACTTATTCTCATTAAAAGCAATTATCAAACCACTGTCTTTAGCAACCTTATGGACAGACATTAAGCTCACACAGTAATCAGGAACAACCAACACATCATATAGAGTTAAGTTTCTGCTTAGGACCATGTCTCCAACACTTGTGATAACAGCCTCAGTCCCATTGGGATGTGAAACTGTTATTCCAAGATTAGAAATATTAACCACATTAACCAAAAACTTATCAGTATAAGTTAAATGTTGATTAGCTCCAGAATCAACAATTACACCTGCTGCAACAAGTGCAGAGTGTAGCTGACTGTTTGAGCAAAAAACCTATTAAAATTTTTATGAAATAATTTGCTCTTGTTCAAAATAGTACCTGCCATATTGGCCTGCACTCCCTTTCCATTATTAAGAGAATTGTCTTTGATTAAAGAAATGATTTTAGACAATTGAACATCAGAGAATGTAGATGAACTACTAGATCCAACAGAGTTATTGTTAATGAATCTTCTATTAAAGTTTTGGGTACCCTGACTATTATTATTATTATTATTTCTTTTTCCAAAGTCAGCAGGATAACCAATAAGATTGAAGCACCTATCAATAGTATATCCGTTAAAGCCACAGTTCTCACAAACAAGCCGAGGACCACCATTGGTCCTCCTATTACCACCACCAGAGGGTCTAGTCACATTATTAGGCCTAGAAAAGTTACCAAAGTTAGGGGTTCTCTAAGTAGCTCCTCTATTATTAACAGAAGAATTAAACACAGATGACCGAGACCTCTGAGATGCCCCCACATTGGAAGTGGAGACAACCCTGTGAGACTTTTCACTAGATATAATAGCATAAGCACCTCTAACATCAGGTAATGGATCTCTAGACAGAATATTACTGCTAATAGCCATATAAGAATCATCTAGACCCATTAAGAATTGAATCAATTTCATCAAAGAATTATGTTTCTTAAAATCTTCTGCAGCATGACATGTACATCTAGGCAACTGAACTAATGTATCAAATTGTTTCCACAAAGCATTAAGTTTATGATAATAGTCAGCTATAGAAGAACCATTTTGACTGAGAGAATTAATTTTATGATGTAAGTTAAAAGTAACAGACCTATCAACTTTATCATATGTTTCTTTCAATTCATCCCAGACATGTTTAGCCCTTTTTGAGAAAATTTTCCCCAAAAATAACTCTTCAGAGATAGAGTTTAAAATCTAACCCAGAACAATTGCATTAACCCTGTCCCACTGTCTTCCCAAAACCTCATCAGTATTGGATCTTCTACAAGAACCATCTATAAATCCAATTTTATTCTTATCCTCTAAAGCAAGAAGCATAGCACAAGACCACACTTGATAATTCTCAGTTCCTTTCAGTTTAATAGATACAACAGTGAGAGTAGCAGAATCATTAGGGTGCAAGTGCGAAGGGTTACTTATAACAAGCTTACTAATTAGGGTTATATTATCAGCATCAGAACCATAATCATCCTCATATTCCTCATCAGTATAACCACGAACAGACATTTTAACAAACATATAAAAAAAGCATACAATAGAAATAAAAGGGCACAAACAGGAAAATGAAGGAAATTAACTCAACTGAGCCAAACAAAGTTCCCAGGCTTCCTTACCACTCAAATGGTGGCAGGTCGAGGGCAAGACTCAGTTAAGGGTCTAGATAACCAAAGACAGAAAACATATAAAACCAAAAAATTAACAATTAACCAGACAAGCAATTAATACAACGAGAAGGGTGCGAGAGGTGTTACAGAGCACGCGAAGAACCAAGCACGGAATATGATATGTTTCTCCTAGATTCACTTAGTCTAGGAGACAACAATCATCAGATGAACAATCCAGGATCTAACCTTAATTTCAAGAATTAGGGAAACCACCTCAATCAACCAAAAAGTTGATCAATCAATCCAAGAACCAAACCCTAATTTTTCAATTTTGGGCGTTTATCAGAAAAACAACGGATCTAGTTATATCAATAACAGATCCACTCAGATTAACTAATTAATTGAAAAAAACTATAGGTGAATTAGCTGATTACTAAAGATCTAATTAATTTTGATAAAGCTTGATAAAAGAGCAAGATTAAGAACCTGGCTCTAATACCATGAAAAGATTTACAAAGATTTCAACAAACACAACCTGAATCTCAATTCAACCAAGATCAAATAAAACTTTATTAAACGCCCAAAAGATTACCACAGCTACACTGGTGTAATCCTATTGATTATTTATCAATAGTTCTATTACACAAAAGATCAAGATGATCTCAATCACCAGAACTTATACAAATTTGAGAGAAAATTTCGAGAGCAATATCAAAACAATAATGAAAGATAAAAAACCCTAAATAGGGATAAGAAGACTTTATATAGCCCAGCTAATCATCCAAGATTCCAGAATTGACAACAACAGTCCCTCAACTTCTCCAAGCTGCTAAACAGACCTCCAAACTTATAATCCTGCATACACAACTTCCAAACATATACAACATTAGTCCCTTAAGAACTTCCAGGCTAAAGATCATATATTTTGACATATCTTGAGTGTACAAAGCCTTTAGCTTGTAGATTATGAAGCAAAAAAGATATATCAATCACACACACATAAAGAGCAGGTTGATTTGACCCGTGCATATTCTCACCCAGTCGATCAAGCTATCACCGTCACTACTTGAATCCCCGAGCAGTCTACCACTAATCAGTTCAAAGAGCACCACTCTAAAGGAAAAGACATCAGACTTCTCCGTAAGCTTACCGCTCGATGCATACTCAGGCGTTAGGTACCTTAAATAGATATCCGTTATTCAGTTTTTTGCTATCAAAAAATGAATTAAAAAAACACAATTTAAGGAGCATTAGTAGTTAATCTCTAAGTACATATAGATAGTAAAGTTAACCGAATGTTCCCATAACACGTGTTGAAACATGACTATTGCTGTCTGATGAAAGTTTTGCGAGTCCAAAATATGCTACCTGGTCCATAAATGACTATACGCTTAGCACATTGATTTGTGTAAATGAAACCCAACTTAAATAAAATGGCCAAATGGAATGATAAAAGGCTCTGAAACACGAACCAAAAAAGTTCTTTCATGATGTCATATGATTTATTTCTCTCGTGATAACCTCCTCCTACGCCTTCACCGATTTATCCAAACAATCATGGAATCATATCCACAAGTGGCATAGTCTTAAGTAGTCGTGGTATATTACCACCATACATTCATGCAGTAAAGGAAATCGCTCATTAATAGAGTAAATAAAGATAGGTGTCCTGTTATGAAATGTGTTGTAAGATGCAAGTCAACAACAAAACCATGACAGGTTGTGACACAAAGAGTATGCTCCAAGCTCTAGACCTGCTACTTTGTTATTTATTACCAACACAATTGATAGTAAATGCATAGCTGAGAGGGTTGCCAACGGTTACAAAGCTTATAACAACCATCTCCCAAAATTCTAGTTAAGGTTTTTGTAATTAATATGAATGGGCAAACAACAACAAGACGATGCAAATGCAAGAAGATGAAGGTGAACTTTCCTGAGGCAGTACATTACTAAAGCTTATATATAAGGACCACATGGTTCTACTTTCTATAATTGGTGTAAGATGGCATACTTGATATAATTAGTATTACGAGCCATGACTCATGAGCCCTGTTCTCTTGCTATTTTGTAAAATCATACAATTTTTTTTTGCTAGTTTCTTGATTGAGCATGTAATGACAAGTTATTAATAAGTGTGCTATCAAAGATGACATGATCTTGGAGACATGTAACATACAAAATAAGTTTCTTGATTATGTATTAATGTATTATAGACTGTAAAATAAGCGATTGAGTATGTATTAATGAATTATAGACTGTAAAATAAGTGATTATATAGTTTTTGTGTAAAAAATTAAAAGCAAATTCTATATCAATCACACAAAGTTTTAGATTTTAAATAACACCCAAACATCAAAAACAAAAAAAAACTAGATTTACTTTGCAAAACACTAATACAAGTGAGATAATGCTATAGAAATTTCTAACGGAAAAATTTCATAGCAATTATGCAACGGGTTTGTAACATATTTGCAACCACACAAAAACCTATTGCAAATCCGTTGGAGAAACTTAACTAACTTCGTTTTTACTTGTTTTTAAATATTCCATTGCAAATTTGTAAAAATATTCAAAATTTGTTACATATTTGCAACAAAATATTAAAAATAAGTATAAAAGAAACATTTATCTATTTCCTTTAGAAATCCATTGCGAATTTTCAAAAGATTAAAATGGATTTGCAAAAGAAAATAATAATAATTAAATTTATATTTGTTTTTATGTTCCGTTACAAATTTGTTACAAAACCTTTACAAAGTTTGCAACAAAATACTAAAGAAATTTAGAAAAACTATTATTAGTTATTGTTGCAAAATCATGGGAAATTGACGTTGCAAGTTCAAAGCTCATCATCGCCACTTTGGCGAAGACCCTAAATTTTATTTAGTTAAATACGTATAAAATAGAAGTCAATATTGGATCAAGACGCACCGTTACCATCTAGCCAATATCTATAGGTGATAATCGTAATAGCTAGTAATCATGGTAACTGTGTCGACGGTCGGGGCTGGTGCTCCGTGTTCTATCTAGGTTCCGATCTTATGTACGCCTTGGAACCTCTTCAATAGAAGAACCCTTGTGAGTAGGAAAGAATTGAATCATTCATTCATCTTTTATGTATTCTTTTGCGATCCATTTCATGTCAACATTTGAAGACATGGTGTATAACGGTGAGAAGGCAGAAGAGGGAACCATGGTACATACATCTGGGGAAGGCTCGAAAACATGACTAGAGGGTTGTGAAATAGATGTCGAGGGTCCACAAAAAAAGATTGCTAATTGCCCGAAATGAGAAGCAAAAATATTTTGATAAACACGACGTTGTAATTCTCGTTATAGATAGTTGTGCCTGACAGTTTCATTAAACAAAGCCTATAAAACGTGACGGTACCTTACAAGACCTAGCCGTTATAATGATTCAGTCCGACTAGCGACACTGTTTCCAAGGGGGGCAGACGATGTTTCTAGTGAAAATCTATAAATACAAAGCTATGTTTTTATATATTACTTGCATGTTCATTGAGTTAGGTTTAAAGGATGATTTTTGTTTCATCCACTTGGGTATCTCCAATATTGTTTTGGTTTGTTTCTAGCGTAAACGTTAGTTGATCATTTTATAGCACTTCGTTGTGAGTTCAGTCTTTTGTTTGATCACTTATGTTGTATACTTCATATTTTGATTTCTTTCTTAATGCGATCATCATTATTAACACATCACTTCCTCTTCTTTATTCTTTAGAATAACGAACTTCCTCCGGGTACTTGTCAATACTAGAATACAACGATTAGGTACACTATTTAGGAACATCTAATTATCTTTGATCTCCAAACCATGACAACAGGAGGGACCTTCTCAAACCCTTCACTACCATCATTTTTAACTCAATCACCATGGAAATCCATGTAGCAATCATACAACAGATTATCGAAAACAATCTAAAGGAAAACCATTACCATGACATGCGAATAAAGCATTTAAATCGATTCCAACATCCAATGTTCCGAAAACAGTGTCACTGTAACCAAACTCAACCCCTAAAAATACATCAATATAAATAACGAGACTGTTCTCATCCCTTTCATTAAATATGCAGATCTCGTCAAAGCCCAAAAACCCATTATGATTCCATAACTATCACCACATCCGCCAATAACCAAATTACACAAACGTAAACCATAATCACAATCAAACCATATGAAGTAATCTCACCAATAACCGAAGAGAACCACATGAAGTTATCTGAATTTCTCTCTATCGCAAATCCAAGGTGTTAGTACAAAATTCGTATCGGGTTTGGCAAGGTGCTGAAGTCCTTTGTCGGGCCGGGCCATCAAATGACTTAAGTGTTTAATCTTGTACTAGAGCAAGAGAAGTGGTATGATGTTCTGCATAATTGAAAGTAAACCGTTAGCCTTACCGTGGGGATGGACCCTACGATTAAACTCCGACGTGAGAGTAAGTATTCATATTGTCAGAGTATATGTCAGAGAGAATAAGAATAAATGTGTACCTTTTGGGGTGTATTGTGATCCCTATTTATAGGTGTCTAGTACTAGGGTTTCCTAGTATTTCAGTTGCTTTAGTAGTGGCCAGAGTGGGTCCCTTGTCGGGCAAGGTTTCGCGATAATCGTGTGCACGGATGCGGATGTTTTCCGCTGACGGATCATCCTATAGGTGGATCCGCGGACGGATCGTCTATAACTGGATCCGCGGACGGATTGATGGGTTCGGGCCATGGCCCATGCAAGATTGGGTTTTACTACGGCCCGTTATTAACAGGTTGGGCCCAAAAGTCCGAGTGATAATGTGGCCCAAGCCCAGAGGCTTGGTACACCTAGTATACATCATCAAGTCCCCCCAGTCTAGTATGATATTGCTTGCGAATCATGTCCTCCGTGCGGTGATCGATGCTAGACTTTCGGCTACTTTATTTCCTTCCGGAGTCATCTATTTTTATGTCGTGCCGCTTCTGTGTTGGTGACGCTTCAGTGACGTGAAGCGTTGCTAACCCTTTACCTTCTGGCTGTTGACAGCTTTTTACCAGTTTCCCATGCGCTTTTCCACCGTTGATTAGGCAAGTGGTATACACGTGGCGTCATCCCAGTATCGGTAGGAGTAAATATACCCAAAGTATAAATACCACCTTCATTTTTATTTTTTTTCTCTTCTCAAAATCTTTCCACCGCCATTGTTGATTTCTTAGAGCTTTTACTTCTTATTTCATGTCCGCGCGTTGTCTTCCTCGTTCTTATAGTTTTTTGAGATTCAGGTTAGCATTTATCTTAGTCTGTCTTCTTCAAAAATGGCTAATAAACATTCCATTATGACCCGAGAGATGGTAGAAAGCTTTTGCAATAGTTATTATATTCCCGATGAAGTTCATCCTACCGCTCCGAGGCGGGATATGACTATCACCCAATTTCCTGAGGGTAAAGTGGGTGTCTATACTAGGTTGTTCGATTATTGTGGCTATAGGATTCCTCTTACCAAGTTTTTTGTAGCCGTTCTCAAACATTTCCGTATACATATTTCTCAACTATCCCCCTTCGGTGCTGCCTGTGTATCTCATTTCGAGGTTTTGACACGCGTACTTAATCTCGCTCAATCGATAGCTGTTTTTCGTGCGTTCTACACACGTATATATAGTGATGGATTGTTTGCATTTGTGAAGCGTTCCTTATCGGCTCCCTCTTGTCTCTCGAAACCCCCGGACTCTATTAAGAATTGGGCGGACCATTTTTTCTGGGTTGATCCTAAGGTATTCCCTATCTCCGTCCCTTTGTATATGGGAGGCGCGTTGGAGAAGGATCCGGCTCCCCATCTTACCGCTCGTGAAGAGCAGGCCGTTCAGGTCCTTTCTGCTAACAAAGCTCATTTTCAGCTGTATTCGGAGTGTTTTTTAGTTCTTGTGGGTTTGAGCCTTTACTATCCATTTGATGAAAACACTTATCCAGCCTTTGAAAGACCCGATAAAACGGGTGGGTGAAACTTCCTTTTGGTGGGGAGTTTTTTTATGTTATATTATTATTCTTTGTGGGGTTTAATCTTTTGGTGTTTATTCCGCAGATATGGGTTTGCTTGACTATATCAGGACTACTGACCCCCGGAAGGTGCAGGCGGTGGAGGTCCAGAAAGGGGAAGAGCAGGTGAAGCTGCTTTATAGCATAAAACATTGCTTCATGTCCTTGGACCCTCCTGCCGTGGCACAACAGGTGAGTGGTAGTGGTTCCGGCGCTGGTACTGAGGTTTCTGCTCCTTCTATGGAAGAAAATGTTGTTGCAGAAGAGAATGTTATTCCTGTTGGCACTTACTTGGATTTAATGGATCCGAAAGGCGATCTGACTGTGGCCGAGAAAGGAGATGCCGCTCGGAAGCAGCCGGACAAGGTTAAAAGGAAGAAGTTGTCAAAGCAGAGTGATACCCTTCCTGCTAAAAAGTTAAGGGTAGATCATCCCAGCCTTGCTTCTGGGACTGGTGGGAAGTCACTTGCTAGCTTGAGACGGACTATTCAGGAAGGTTCCCTTGTATTGGGGCATTCTTTTCAGGCGGACGTCCATGCCCAGGTTACCATGCAGGGGTATGTTTACACTTATCCCTCTTTTATTTTGTCTTTACTTGCCTATATTTTCCTTGATGTCATTGTTTCTTTTCTTGCCAGTTCTCATGCTGCGGATGCCCCTGTGTATACTGCTGCTGACACTGTGACTTCCAGCAGGGGCAAGACGCATGCCGCGTCTACGTCAGACGTGGGCGGGTCTTCCTAGCTTGAGACATCAGAACATATATACCTGGTGTCATTGAGGTGAAGGCTTTCCAGATGCGGAAACTCGTAGCAAGACGGTTGATCAACATCAACACCGCTTCTGTTGGGAAACTAAATCAATATTATTGCACAAGAACCACCATTTCATCATCATCTTCTTCATATCATCAATTACTTTAATAATTGATCACATCTTCCTCGGTTACATTCATTACTGCCCATTCGTTTTCACTCGGTCATGGCTTCAAAAAGGCCAGCATCACCTGTTATAATAGAATCCCTCAATCCGAAGGTTACTTTTCCTTTCAATTGAATAACATCGTTGTAATTTTATAGGATTTCTGTCTTTTGTGTCATGGACAGTTTCTTACGATTTTAAAGAAGATGATAATGGGTTTAAAATATACAAATTAGACTTAGGCTGAACGTAATGGGAGAGATTTCTTCGGTCGGTCGTCCTATGTGGACAAGACCAGACGCGTTCCATGCCATTACTAGAGAAATGGGAGACCGCGGTCTACCCTGACCTTTCAATTCTTTTGGTCGTGTATGAGACCGAACAAATGGAAATGAATACAAACAAAGAAAGTAGTTGTAGGCCACATTAAATGATCTGTCTGAACTTCTTTTATAATAAACATTTAAAAATTTAACCCTTTAACCTTATTAATGTAATGTTTTTAAAAAAAAATTAATTTGTTCGGTGTCCTTTGCGGTCACCACTACATGTGTTTGGTCACTGTGTGCTCTAAGAGAGAGAAAGCTGAGTTGGCGCTGACGTGGCGGTCGCCTCTGCGGTCACCACTACATTCAGTCTAAAAGTAGTCCAGTGCTTAACTCTATCACCAAATTCCCTGAAGCAAATGTCGGCATGTGTAACAAAGTCTTCCCTGCATACCATATATAGTTTTTGTCATGCGTTTGTATATCACAACTCACAAGTAGTTATGGAACCATGATTTTAGATAAAATTGTACACTCATTTTTTTCTAATCCATCCTCCGTATTCATCTTCAAGAATTTGTGGGAGATCGTCATGATGTAATGTAACATGTGGATGTATTCCTGCATAATCAGCATTGCCAAGATTTAGTGGTTGAATTCTGTTTAGTGAAAAATGAGTACTAATTTAGCCTTTTTGAGGCGTTGCTTGTTATATTTAACCATGGCTGATAAGCTCATTAATGAAACCGTTGTAGTATTGTAAGCCCTTCACATTAATGGACCCTCTTCCATCTGCAAATATTTAATCTACACATAAGGAACATAGGAAGAGTTTACTAAGATTTGTTATATCTAACATTTATTAGGTGAGCAACTGAGCATACCTGGGATCAGTCCAATATTGTATTCGTAATGCTTCTTACCCTTAATAACTGTATAGGAGATTCAGCCAAATCGAGGTAAGAGACAATGCGAGAAATGATTCTGGTCTCTTATCCGAAGGCATTTAGTGTTGCTTAATTCCCGTTTGATTTTGATACCCACCTTGCCTCCTTGGCATTAAGACGACTTGGATAAATCTCTCCCAAGCAAGGTTAATATTTTATATTTGGCGTTTAAAGTTAAATCCTTCCCTCCCGCCTTAATCTCTCTCTCTTCTTCTAGATGTATCGAGAATCCCAGAACATCCGTTGTCCCCCTTAGCAACGGTAACTGTGGAGCGGGTCCCAACAACACCCAATATCTTTTACGAAGTACTTTTGCTACAACAAGAAAAAGAGAAGCGATTTGGGAGAACACTACTAGATGTGTGTAGGATTCTTCCTCTTTTCGTATCCAACACCATTGCTTGAATTGTGATTTCAGCCCCTTCTTGACTAAAAGCATTCTGTTTCGTATTATTGCGGCTTCTTTATGGTTCATTTGGCGTTATCGTAATGACGTCACTTTTTCCTCTCATTCCTTGAAGAAAAGTGACTTTTTGATTTTATTCGTTTGTATTCTTTTTCTTGGCTTAAGCATAGAGGTCGTATGTCTTGTAGTTGGAATGATTGGCTTAAATCGCCTTTGTAATTTCTAGCATCTTGCTAGTTTTTTCTTAATAATATTGCCGCCGTTCAAAAAAACATAGGAAGAGTTTACTAAGATTTGTTATATCTAACATTTATTAGGTGAGCAACTGAGCATACTTGGGATCAGTCTCGACCAAGAGATGGAAAACCTAAATGCTTCCAAACCCGTGTCTGCCATAAGTTGAACGTCTTCCTACAAGATTCAAATGCAGTCAAACTCGAGCAAATTATTAAAGTTGGCATGCAATGCAGTCTAGTTGACTAGTAGTAGTAATTAAACTTTAGTATTATACTATTCTTACATATAATGTATAAAAATTGGCATGTAGCCATGTTGTATAAAACTGGTATCTGTTTAGCTGAGTTGCCAACCTTGTATTTATGGTACCCATCATACGCTACATCTCCCTTTGCTCCATTGTAGTACCCTGAGCCCTGAGGTATAGGAGCCAAACAAAAGAGCACTCAGGCCTAATCAAACATTTTGCTATCTGATACAGAATCACATTATTTTCTCGGATAGGATACTCTCTGAACAAATACCCGGCCTCATGAAATATGCACCGTGGTATTTTAATTTGAACAATCCATGGAGAAGATTTTTAATAAAATACAAGGGAGTATTTGGATATGCTCAAAAACTGATTCTGATTTTCAACCAAGTTTGAGGCAATGATTCGAAAACATAACACAATGTATTATCCAACCTGTACTTTTAGTCAAGTTACCTGAATAAGCAAAAGTGTCCCAAATACGACTGTTCTTCCATCTTCCAGTACTGCTCCTTCAACCTTACCGCACACTCACACACACTTAGCTTCAAACCATAAACAGATACTAAAACCGTGAAACACACACTTAAAACAAAAATATTAGTACGATAAAAATTACCTGATAAGCAGAAGTTCCAGAACGAAAAACAAACTCATTTGGAAAATCGCCACGTCGATCTTCATCAACAACACATGCAGTAATGATCAATCCAACATTACTATCATAGTTTCCAATCATTAAAATAACATGAAAAATAACATATACATAATTAACTTGACATCATCTTCTTCTATTGCAACTGATGAAACTTTAAATATTTTTTTTAGAATACTTGAGGATTGATATTTGTCCACAAACTGGTTGAGGTGGCAGCTCTAGTAGTAGTTTCATGTGGCAATGGATTTAACTTGGCCATGCATGTGCTTATTTTTAAGAAACTTGTATTGAAAAGTATCATGGTCTCATAGTAGAGATATCATGTCTGAATTTTGACCACCTGTCACTTCTTAAAATACAAATATGAACAATTATTACGTAATAGAGAGTTTTTTTTTTTCTTCTTTTTTTTAATGCAACAGACATGAGTGCATGAGCCAGAGTTTAAAATTTGCCAAAACAAGTAATAAAGTCTTATATTGCTAAAGTTAGTAAGATAAAGTCAAATATTGCCTCCTAATATTGTACTCCCTCCGTTCCATTTTTATTGTTCACGTTTCTTTTTTGGGACGTCCCAATTTGATTGTCCCCTGCTAAAAATATATAGGGAAATTTGATCAAGTTTACTATATTACCCTTGTTTGAAATTATTATTACAAACTTTAAAGAAGAATTTAATTAATTAGCTAAGGGTAAAATTTGTCATTCTGTCCAAAAGTAAGAAAGAGAAAGCAGTAATAAATGCATTTTTCTTAAACTGGGTGTTTTTTGTCAGGAGACAATAATTTTAAGACGGAGAGAGTATAAACAAATTCAACCTTTAGATATAACAAAAGCAGATGATCATGTCAAACTCTGTTTATATTCTTCATGTTATCCTTGTTATGAGAATAATAAGCTATGCTGATAATGTTGCATGTGTTGTTGTTGATGAATATAGACGTGATGATTTTCCAACTGAATTTGTTTTTGGTTCAGGAACTTCTGCTTATCAGGTAACATTTCATTGTTTTTTTATGTGTTATTTGAAGCTAATAATAAGTGTGCTTGTGAATGTGTGATTTTAAGGTTGAAGGAGCAGCACTAGAAGATGGAAGGACTTTTAGTATTTGGGATATTTTTGCTCATTCAGGTAACATGCATGGTCAAGAGTTCAGCTTATGATTTTCAGTTAAGAAAACAGATACAAGTGGTAAGTGGTTTTGACTTTGGGTAGAAAATAAAAGGGTTAGGATTGGGTCTAAATAGGTCCTTGGGGATGGGTTAGTGGGCACCCAGGGTTCAGTGGTCAGGTTTCCTTGTTGATTTAGACCCTTTAGAGAAATGGGTTAGACGGGTCCACCCGCGAACTTGTAGAGCGTGCTTAACCCGCCAACCCATTTAGATACACAAGTTAGATAGGTCATGATCAAGTTAAGTGTAAACGGGTTTGGGTTGGCATGGTTGACCCAATAATTTAAACCGGTCATGTTTGGGTTGGGGTAATCTGACCCGCCAACCCGAACCCGAACCCAATTGCCAACCTTTACGTAGAAGTGATATCTAGAATGGCCAAGTTTTTATTCTGCTTAATGGAAACATAAAAACTCTTATACCAGATGTCTGAAAATTCATTTATGGTGTGCTTTCTTCCGGAGGGAAAACGGACCATGTTCATGTCTAAAACTTAAACATATTATTTTTGGCTTTTCGCTAACCGGAACAATTTTAAGCTGCATGTTTGATGAAACATTAGAGGCCGGTTATTTGTTCAAAAAGTATCAGCTCAATAGCTGGATATTCCTAGGGAATTCTATTTAGATAACATAATGTCTGCTAAGATCGACTTTTTGTAGTCTTATTCTGAGGCGGCTGCAGTGGAGCAAATGGAGATGTAGCATGTGACGGGGTACCATGAATTATAAATACAAGGTACATATCACGTAGGTTCGTAATAAACCACAACTAGTCTTTCTGTCAGCATAGCAGCTCAACTTATAACACTTTTTTGCAACCTGTTTAAGCTCATAATGTCTCATTGCAAGGCCACTGTTTAATTGAATAACATAGTACTATCAATGCAAATTTCTTAATAGAGTTTGACTGTATCTAAATGTTGCAGGAAGACATTCAACTTATGGCAGACACAGGCTTGGAAGCATCTAGCTTTTCCATCTCTTGATCGAGACTGATCCCAAGTATGTTCATTTGATTGTTTAATGTCGGATATCGCTAAAGTTCAGCAACTCTTTCAATTTTGCTTAAGTATAGTCTAAATTTTTGCAGATGGAAGAGGACCCGTCAGGCCGTTAATATAAAGGGATTACAATTCTACAATAATTTCATCAACAAGCTTATCAGCCATAGTTAGTCTAATTCGCTTATCTAGTCAGCTACTGTTGTTTGTTTGTCATAAGTCACTAATCCAAACAATGCCTCAATATAATGAAGAAGAACACAGGAAACCGGATACCAAGTTTTACCAAACTTGAATCCGAGATGATCAAGGGTTCATTTGACTTCTTTGGCATAAACCACTATAACACATTACACGTCAAGGACAACCCCACTGGTCTTGAGGATATCAGGGACTTTGGTGCTGACATGGCAGCAACACTTATATGCTGACATGGCAGCAACACTTATATGTATGTCATGTTTCTTATTAGATGATAAATAGGCTCAAGCCCGGTTTGTAGGTTTAAGGTATCTAGGGTTTCACCATTATAAATAATGGTCAATAATAAAGTTATACCAACGGGGTTTTCATTGTCTAACAATATACTCAGTTGGTTTCGGTTTTGTGGTGGTTCGGTTTAGGCGGTTTAGATGGGGTTTTTTTTTGGGCTCGAACCTTTCTAACAAACTATCAAAGTGAACAAAAAGCTAACTACAAAAAGAAGCAGAGAACAAAGACCATCATGCTCAACAAGTCAATAGTCAAGATTGGTGTAAAAATAAAGATTTCTTAATATTGCATGACCAAAAACATATGATCGAAGACATCAATGTATGAGAAATAAATCGGCGAGTGATCATATAAATGCACACCTAGATTTCACCATTCATTAGCAGTACCACTCCAACTTAAACCACCATCCACAATTTCTTTTACATTATAGGATCATCCAAATAAACGATTATAACTTGTTCAAAAAGTAAACTATTATAACATTTTTATATTATCTTTTATGACCGGAAAAACCATATTCGGTCACGTGTTTAGATCACATCAAGAAAGAAACAATTCAGCATATAAATACTTATTTAGCCATTTTAATTTATGATTGACTTCTCTAATGCCAATAGATGGTTAAGAGAGTGCATTTACTTATTTGAACCAATAGTCACAATCAACTGACTAAAGATGAGTCAAATGATGATCAAGCACTCGCACTTGCAGTTACATTAATGTGATTGATACAGTAACACCATTTATTGGTAAAACTTACATTAGCTTCCGTAGAATTTCATTTATCCTAGATCCAGAATTCTGAAGATCATTAATGCGATTGTAAGCTTCCAAATTCCAAAACTGGTCATTCCAAGCTCTAGACCTTGCACCATAGCCATCACTTTCTCCCTCAAGAATCGTTGGAAATGATACAACAATCTGAGTGATCAACAAAAGTACTCTCGACTAACAAACGAAGAATGACCCATGGTTTTTTCCCTTCTCAATCCCAAATAATTATCTCTTCTGAGTCAATAGTTTGGTAAAATTTCACCTAAAAATACTCGTCCGTAACCGTTTTATTATAGGTTCACCACTCATTTATCCAATACATTTACAAATAAAAATCATCGGCGTCTTAATGGTGAATGAGCTTTGTAAAAGATTCATAACACCACCTCCTCCACCATCATCCAACGCCTATATACTTGACCATTAACCTCATTAATGTACTCAACACAACAAGAGACTCATTTTAGCTTAGAAATGAGATAATCCTATGCACTTTTGCTATACTATCCGAGAGGTTTACCTCGGAGGTTTACCTCTTTAAATTCATGGGTAATCAAATCAAATGACAAGATCAAATTCTTGAGCTCCGATACACCATCATTACCAACAATCCTATCATCAGCAACCCAAAAAATAAACCTATCGATAGCAACTTGAGTTGCCAATCTAAGTCTAATCGATTCACGGGGCATATTGCTACTTGGTATCATCTTCCAAGTGTTGGAGCTCAATGTAAAAAAAACTCCAACAGCTTTATGCTCCCATTCCAGGAAATCCCACGAGATTCCAACAATAGTAGGATCATAAGTTGATGGACAAACCCCAAGACCAAAATGAGTAATTTTTTGCGTGGTGTTGTTGAGCACACTAGGAACAACAATACCAACGGATTTCCGGATTGATGGGTTCCAAATTACAACCAACTCTGTTTTCGAGGTGTCGTAACCATGCAAACACCACAAACCACAAGAGCTACCAATTACAATTGACTTGTAGAGTTGTTTAAGGAGCAAAGGAACATTTGGAGAAAAGTCTTGTTCTTGTTCATCTACAAAAGAAATATATTTTATCTTGTTCTTGTACCTTAAAAGCAAACGATGCGGCTGAGTGTCGCGGATGCCGTAACCTGCAATAAACTCAGAGCTGTCGATAAAAGACAGCCATGGTTTTGAAACAGACCTGAATCGAAGCAGTGACTTGACATCATCAACTTTTTTGATGATTTCTATCTGGATATCAAAGGGGACGTTGTCTGACATTTTTAAATTTCTTAGGGTTTCGCGACTGTGTTTAACATGTGGAACTTTGGGGACGTCAGGGTTTGGCCTAAAACGGGTCCTTTGTTTGGGCTAAAGCTAACTGTTGTAGCCCATTTAATTGGGTGTTCATCGATTCGGTTATCGGGGTTGTTCGGTTTATTCGCTTCGATTAGTTTGGTAATTTTTTTTATTAAAATCGAAAACCTAACCGAACCGAACCGAATTTATCGTTATTCGGAGAGAGATCGGCCTCTCGAAAGTTGATCACCTATCTTTATTTATCGTTATTCGTTCTTTTAATCTCTTTTATCGATCCGGTTCGTATCACAGAAATAAAAGGCTACATTTACAGGCACATATCGATAACATAAATGCAACAACATAGAAATATCATAATGCGCAACAAGACGCATCCCATCCAAGACCGTATCAACAACAAAGGCCGTATTAAGTTAGCAAAAATGCATACCCAAGAAACCTGATAATATGCACACCCCAAGAAAACACGCGCATCTAGTAACAAACAACTTCTTATAATACCAACATTTTGGGTACCACTGAGTGGAGCATATCGAAGGCCGAAGGCAAGGCAAAATATCAATCCACATCGGAACAATTAGATATTACTTAACGGCACGCGTCAACAACCTTAGCGCAAAAGCGCATAGATAGCAATATGCATATTAGCAGGCATCCCACGCGATGCCAAGTTAACAAGAAAAGCATATATAGTTCACAAAACGCATACCCAAAAGACCGTGGAATCAAACGGGTTAAACCTAATAAAGATTAGAATATGTGAACCAGGAGGTAGCTACCGGAAACAACACTTTGCAATAACCA
>BQNB010107927.1:0-23059 GCA_026074375.1 Tanacetum coccineum | reverse complement strand
AGAGCACCCAGTCAACGGACAATTTGTATTGAGAATCGTAGGTATAAGGCAATAATACCTAGTTGTGGGGCAACTGTGTTTGCATAAAAGTTATGCGTTAATGTCAAGGTTTCGGTGTCACAATGAAATAAACTTGATATATGGCTTGTCCGTACAACAAGTCGATGAATTATGTTTGTGTTCTATCTTTTATTTATATAAACTCTATGGATTCACTCAACGTTAAGTTGACCTTTTGAGCATGTTTCATCTTAGGTAATCAAGGCTAAGGACTTGGAGCACACGAGGAGGAGCTTGCGCTATTTCATTTGGTTAAACTGCTTTTAAGTTCCATTCCTCACAAATACATTTAAATTATGGTTGTGGTTTTAAAACATGTATGTTTGTTTTGGTTACGATCCTGTTGGACAACTTTGCACTCTGAATTTCTATGAATGGAACTAAGTTTTTATAACGTCTCTTTTGAGTCGTTCTTTGTAATTTATGTGTAATTAAGCTATGATTTAACACTCAAATGTTGGTTTCGCTGCGTGTTTAATTAGGGGTGTTAAATATGTAATTTCTGCATGATTTTATGGTTTCCTATGTGTATTCGTGTCAGATCAAGATAGGTATTGCATATAGTTGTGGATAGTTTGATTAAATGTTCAATGCTATAATCAATATCTAGAAACTACACAAAGAAAGATCTAAATCCTATGTTTTGGTTGTTAAACATCAAACACATAACATTATAATACAAGTATACTTACCGTTTAGGTTTATTAGGACTGTGATGAGACACAAAATAATTTTATGTACACATACATATAAAGCAAATTAGCCAGTTTAGTACATGCATGTCAAAAATGCTACACATATTTGGATTATACAAAGTTCACAAAAACAAGCATGCTCACATGGAAAGAGATAATTAGCAAGTATATGAATGCATCGCTGAAGATATATAAATAACTAATAATTAGTCTTGACATATTATATCGATGAGTTTATATGAATTGAAATATGCTATTGAAATGCAAATAAGATACTAGAGCTAGCATTGAAAAAAAATTATTATAGGGAATACTATACGGTGTATAAAATAGTTAAGCATTTTTATTTAGGTTAAGAGCACAAGGCACGGTGGCTGATGGCTTGAGCCATCGGCGAAAACGTCACCCTACGGCGCGAGAACCACACCGTGGGTGGCGTTTTCACCTCTCGCGCCGCCACCATCAGCCGACGCGGTGGGCGAAAATGCGACTTGAAAACGCGAGAAGCTGTACCGCTTCTTGCATTTTCTAGTCGCGTTTTCGCGTTTTCATTTTATTTTTATTTTTTTTAAACTATCCGTTGGGGGAGCGGGATATTTTGAAATATAGTCGTTTTAGGGGTGTTTTTTGCAAGTTTTGAGCCATTATTTTTGTATATATACATATACAAACTCACATATTTTTTATACACTTTCAAAGAATTAAATCTCTTTCATTTTTAAATATCTCTTTCAATTTTCCATGGATCCCAATATGAATTCGAATCCAAACAATTGGATAAACTATTTCTTATACAACCTACAAAATTCGTCATCTTCATCTAATCCGACAACTCCGACATCAAGAAGTGCCAATTTGCCACCACGCCCCACTATACAAATTCCAAACCCGTTCTCCAACTTTCAAGTCCCTAACCCAAACCTGTTTCTCAATTGTACTCCCGAGCAATTTCAATTTTGGTTATCACAAACACAACCAACCCAACAATCCCAATTTCCACCCCATTCGTCCCAACCCGAACCTGACGGCCAAACCGACGTCGAAGTCGAGGACGAGGCCCCGTCACGTTCGTCACACAAACAAAACCGAAAAAAATCAATGGCAAAAAAACAACCGCGTGACAAACAACCTAGGGAACCTAAAACCGATCGGGCTTTTTGGTCTTAAGATGAGGAAAAACTTTTGGCAAAATATTTTATTGAAATATACGAAGATCTAAAAATGGGAGTGACCAAGCGAGGGATACTTTTTGGTACAAAATTCTCACCATTTACAATCAACAAGCCGATCAACTTGGTTTTAAGTCAAGAAATAAAAATATGTTGACGGGTAAGTGGACATCGATGAATCGCGATGTTTAAAAGTTTAACGCGATTTACAACCAAACCGATCTTTTAAGTGGTGAAAATGAAGAAAATTTGTATACCCGGGTGCTCACTTTGTTTCGTGATTAATACGGTGTCGAGTTTTGACACCGTGATGCTTGGCTTTTTTTGAAAGATAAATATAAGTGGACAAACCCCGAGTCAACACAAGCACGAAGAACCCGAGGACGGGTAACGGGCGAAGATGAGCCCGAAATGTTTGGAGAGGATGTTATACCGCGTCCATCCGGGGATCCTCGAAAGTCTAAAAGTCAACGTTCCTCGGCAAGCTCATCCGCCACTTCCGGTTCGTCTAAAAACCGACTAACCGAGTTCTTTCAAGAACAAATTCAATAGGATCGTGAAGCGAAAAAAGAATCATTGGATCGTGAGCTAGCGGCTAGACTCGCGATGGTTGAACTTTAAAAAAGAAACGAAGATTTGAAGATTCTTACTTTCGACACTAAGGAGATGAATCTGGAAGACGCGGCTAGGATCGAGGCTTTGAAAGAGAAGGCCAGGGCGACGTATTTTAACTTTTAAATTGTTGTCGTATTTTATTTATGTTTATTATTTTTTTCTATTTATGTTTATGTTTTTTTTTAAGTTTATGTAATGTTTTTTTTTAATTAATGAAATTTAATTTTTAAGTTTATAAGTTTTTTTTTATATAAAAATGAAAAAAATAGAAAAGTACTCCATAACACCAAAAAATGAACCAAAAAGTCACTTTTTGGTGTTATGAGAGTTTTTGATGTTGTGGAGAAAAAATACACTTTTTGGCCCACGGCTCAAGCCATGACACCAACCATACCCACTACAACAAAAAGGGAGTTTCGGGTCGAGCAAAAATTGTCGACCCTAAATTACACATGGGCCCCACTATTTTCAACAAAACTGGTAAAGTCAACAAAATAACTTTGGGTCGACATGTCGACCCTAAAATTTATATATAACTTTATATATTATTTAATGTATTAAATGTATTTAAATTGTATATATAAATATTAAATGTATTTAAATTGTATATATAAATATTGGGTCGAAATTTAGGGTCGACAATGTCGAAAGTGGTGCGTAAATCTCTTAGACCAACTTGAGCTTCAATGGTGGATTTGTCAGCTGGTAACCAACTTTGTTGGTTGTGAACTATTGTGTGACATATGGGCGGACCGAGGGTGGTTTTCGAAGATTCCCGTTAACTACATTGATTTATCTATCGCGTAGTGTAAAATATAGGAAAAAACCTCAACTTTTTTGTAAATGCATCACGTTCAAAAATTTTGTATTATAAGTCATGTTTATTAGATGATAAACAAGCCCAACTCAATTTTAAGTTTATGGTTTATAAGTGTCTATCATGTAATTGTCTCAATAAAAATCCAATTAACCTATAGGGAAACCAATGTTTAGCTTGGTATTTGTGCAGGTCGATCACTAACTAGTCCGGCCTTGTGTCACTGCCTTTATGCCACTTGTCTAACTCTCGTCGTAATTGTATCCTTAATCTTAATAAAAATCATTGTTTCGTTGATAACCTTCAAACCTTATGGACGTTACTTACGCCGTCAAAACACCACTGGCTTGAATTAATAATTCTTGAAGTAAATCTTTCCAAGAAACGCCGTAGCGCGCCATGAACGCGCTTTGCTGTTGTATTGTAACTAGCCTTTTGGTTTTTAAAATACAACCAGCTCACTTTTTTTTGCTTATAACTTTTTTTAGAACGACAAACTTTTACAACCTATACCACCTATCTCACAAATTTTATCTCATATGTCTCCAAGAAGACTTGAACCCACAACCTTTAGGTTGAAGGGCCGCTCACATACCATCAGGCCAATAGTTTAGAGTTAGTTGACGTCGTTCGTAACAGAGACGGAGCCACGTTAAACATGGGATTGGGACTGGCAAACCATGATATCGTCTATGTTGGTATATTCGCCAAATTTTGTAATTGTTAAACCATTTTTTATAAATTATTAGTGTGATACCACACACATACATTTAGCCACCGAAGGTGCTCAAAACATATTTGCAACTCATTTTACGTTATTTAATCTTACTTTGTTTACTTAAACAACTTAACTCAACAAGGATACAATTTAAAGATTTTGGAACACAGTAAGTTATTAGTTCTCATACGGATCTTTTGACACTGTAAGTCTTTTTGATATTATTTTGGCCCACCTGGATTATAAGTCTCAGCTCCGTTACTGATTTGTAATAAAATTCCTAAGAATTGCATACCGGAATTGCTGCCTCCATCGGTTGGATGCTCGGTCACTTGCCGTTATAAGTCCAAACACTCGTCGAAAATATAATTAATCTTTTCATATTACGCTAATCCGCTGCGACTGAGTACCTATCAAAGTCTTGATTTTATTTATCAAGATAACTATCTTTAGTTTTTTTTTTACGTTTACCTTTATTCTACACTGATTAAATATTTCCTTCAATTTGAGGTTTTCAGCGATTTTTGTCGTTCAAATTGCAAGAAAATATTAGATGATAAATAAGCCCAAACTCGTTTGTGGGTTTAAGATTTCTAACTTCTCTTATGTAACCTCTATGTTTTGTCTCAACAAAAATAATAACTTGTGAGGAATTCAATGTCTAACAATGTTTAGTTTAGTGAAATGCACTTGGTACATTTTAGAAAAATACTTAGTATGAAATGATCATAACTATAGGCGGCAATTTCTGACAACGACACAAAATCGATTTGAAACTGTTATGCAATTCAAAAGGTTCGAATTTGAGTCTAATAGAGATTTCAGGTTGAGTAGGGTCGACCCAGGTAAGAATCGTTTAAGCCATCTAGGATATATTTTTACCAACTATTCATTGATAACATATAAGCACAGCGGAATTAATCAAACAACACAATGATATTAAACAAGGTTTTTCTTAATTCAACACAGCCCCAAATATTATTTGATGAGAATAATACGGTTACCTACTGTAACAGGGATCACAGATCCTTGAGGCTTAACACTATAGACGTCTACACTAATTATACAAACGTGTACACACACACTTTTGTATCTAGTCGACTCTTATATGATGAACACACACTTTTCTGAATGCTTAAAACAATATGCCTGAACCTCCTTTTATAGCATAAGGAGTCAAGGCTTACATGGAAACTAATAAAGATATTAATAAGAGAATTAATTATATTTATTTGTATCTTTCATTAATATTCATCTTTATTCTTCTTTTTGACCAAATCTTCATTATCTCCTACATCTTATAGAATCCCATAATAACAACTTTGGTCTTCTTGTTTTCATCTTGTTTCATTCATGTTTTGTCTTATCAATCGCAAAATATAATTCCAACAATCTTCCCCTGTTGATAAATGAAAACCAAATTAGATCCGACTTCCCCTGTAGTTAATATACGGATGTAAACTTACCCTTATGCTATTGCATTTCACACCAAGGTCCACAAGTTACAAAATCATTCAAAATCTTCTTCCCCTTTTTGTCTTCATCAATAGGGAAGACTAAAGTATGACAACTTTGATACTTCACAATACGAACCTATATTACACTTCTTATCCAGCCTTCTACAACTCAATTTACCCTCCATGGAGCTGCCTTTAAGAGATTACTGAACTTGAGCAATAGAAACTTAAAATATAACTTGCCCAGTTGTATAATAATTTAGCTGTAGTAAAAACCTTCACTCGATGTAGCATATAAAATGGTTTAAACTTTTTAACATTTAGCTCCCCTGAAACCCATATGTTAACCCATTTCTTGAATCTTCAAATTAATGTAGGCTTTCTGTAGTGACGTACTGATGAAGTTTACTTGATATAACACAAACTTGAAAAACCTGAAAGTAAATCCTACCCAAAAATTTGTTACTTATGCTTGCACTATTGTTGCTTGAAGAACGGTGTAGAGTATTGTGACTGATCAAGTCTCTAAAAACAAATTACCTCTTGATTTGATCCACATCGACTCTTCGTGTGTCACTGAGTGCACTACAAGTTAAATCTCCTTAAGTGATAGTTAAAACAGGTCCTCAACCAACGCCACTTGACGCTGGAAATTGTTAAAACTAAGTCCCAATATGAACCGTAAATGTTTCAAGCAAGTTTTTCATTGAAATCATGCAAGTCCACCAAACCCGATTTCAAGATAAAATAAAGGTAAAACTCCTTTCGTAAAACTCACTTCAAATTCAAATTAGGAGTACCAAATAAACTCCGTAAACCAATTAATCCAAATAGTTAAATACGAGCATTATTAAAACATTTTAAACAAAAAATTAATATGTTACCCTGTGCTGTGTAACACTATCAAAACAACACAAACTCTTCTTTGTGTAGGTTCAACCCATATTCTTCGAGATCACTTTTCTTTTCGGTAGAAGCTAAAAGCCTTAAATTACCATGCGAGCGAGTATTAAAACAGTATTAAAACTATTACTCGGAACAGTATCTTCTTTGGCTTTCTTTTGTGCGGAAAGTACTACCTACTCGATAAAGTATTAACCATGTTCAATCCAAAGAGGTAGGCATTAAAACTATTTTCAACATACAAAGACATGGTGCGGAACTTATTAAATTACTTTGTTATAACTTCTTCAAATCCCTAAACAGTAACAACCTTGTTTTGAGCAGCTTTAGATATTTCGAAGAACAACGTTATAACATTTTGTATATAGTACCTCAAGAGGACGAGCAAAGTTACTAATGTCATCAAGCACAGAGTACAAAATTGTTTTGAACTGTTATTAACATTCCATTGTGCTCAAAACAGTTATTAATATACATAAAACCAAATCGGATCATGTTCCTTGTATTTCATACCGCCATTCTTCATTGTGATCAATATAGCAGTAGTAGGCCATGTAGATTCGACACAGAAAAACATACTTACTAAGGTTCTTCATCACCATATGTGGGTATAATCTCACCAGAACTAGTTAATATTTATAAATAAGAACATTTTATGGTTTTATTAGACACAACAAATCAAAGTCTTTGTTATTTTGTGCTTCTACTCGTAACTTCTCAATCCTTTCTTTTAACACAAAAGAGAACAAATTCTTGAGTTCGAAATCCAACGTGAGTACTTAACAAGGAAAATCATTATAGCAAAAATCTCTTGGATTAGGATTTCCTTGATTCTCGGTTAATAATACATAATCTTGCATCAAATAATAAAAATCGAAACCCATAAAAAATATTTAACGCCTTACTATTGTATTACCTACTCAAGCAGTAGAGAGGACGGATTCGTAAGCATCATTATTTTAACATAACTTCAAAACCCCCATGAAAACTTTTAACCACCTGATTTCTTGAAAATTAGGGTTGTAGGGTTTCTTCAAATAAACCTTGTAGATCCTTAAATCGAGCAGCATCAGCTATGATACCAATTGTTAAAACCTAATTTGTAGGCTTTCATAGATCGTTTTGAAATTCTAGGATATTATTAACATTGAATGCATTAAAAAACCACAACGGAATAACAAATAGAACATAATGTTATACACGGTTTTCTTTATTTATACTAATAACTTTAAACTTATTCGGACTGTAATCGTCGACTATTGCTATCTAGATAACTAACTATTACACTAACTAATAAGCTACTAATAGACTCTCATTGGAGAGATTTCTAACTATGATGGATGATAAAATTTTTAACCTACCCTCACTTTATATACTAGAGAAAGGCTAGGGTTTACAAGAAAACCTAGCTTTGATTAAGGAGCTAACTTAATATTACACATTAATTCTTCTTTGTTTCATCTTTCTTCTATTCATCATATGTGGTTTTGTATAATCATCAAATCTCAAATCCACAGGTGTATATCAGTTAATGTTGAACGAGTTCGCAAGAAGTTTTACTGCTGTCATGTTTAAGCAATTGATGAGGTTAATGTCTAGTAGCTGCTGGTTTGTTGATTAATACTGCCACACGAATTAACTTAGTACTGCTCGCCCAAGTTTGTACTGCCCAAAGGTAGTGACACTAATAGCGCGGTTCTATGACTAAAATATGTGTTGCTAATTGATATGGATGGAAGGAGTATACTCATTATTAGTAACAGGTTTTGTGATGGATTTTGTGACCATAATAGAACAGTTTAGTGACAGTTTTAGACAGAAAAAAGCAATCGCTAATGGCTAGTTTGGTTAATATCCAGCTTGAGTTGGCTCTAGTTTGTATCGTTTGTTTTGTCCTGATATTATCTTGATTGTACATGCTATCGTTCGGGTCCGATATTGGATAACACACACTTTTTGGGTTATTGGACGCATTTGGGTCTCGAACGATGATAAAGTTTATGGTTTAGAGAGTATTATGAAGACATTTGATGCAATGGCTTTTTAATCAATTGTGTGACAAGGGTAACCTTTTTGTTACGTACAAACAAGATTGCCAAGTAGAGTAGGATCGCGGCTGATGAACGGTCAACATATAGAGTAGGATGATGTTATTGCACTTAGAAGATTTTCATTAATAATTCCTATTTGAAGCCAACTGATTTCGAGATTCAAGAGATGGTTAGCATACTTTCAAGGGAAGTTTATTGTTAACATGCTTAACCATCTACATGTACTACTTAAGGGGAAGTGTTCACAAGTTGCTTATCTACAGAAGACCTCTATTAGATGATTACAAAAAGGGGAAGAAGACTATATACTATATGGGTTTGGCTAGATCGCTTATTTTTTAAAGTGGTGACATGTACAAGAAGATCGAAATTCAAAGGGAAGCTTTGAAGATTGTTTCATACATGAAAATTATTTTGTAATATCAAATATGGGAAGATTGTTGGGATTTGAGATTTGATGATTACAAAACACTTTGAAAGAAGAGAAGAAAGAATGGATAAACAAACAAAGGACTTAATGTGTATATTAAGTTAGCTTCTTTATCAAACAAGCTATGTTTTCTTGTAATACCCTAGCCCTCTAGTATTAATATGTGAGGTAGGGGTGAATAGTTTTATCATCCATCATAGTTAGATTTCTCCAATGAGAGTCTAATAGTTAGCTTATTAGTTTGTGTAATAGTTAGTTATCTAGATAGCATAGTCGACTGATTAAAGTCGAATAGTTTATAGTTTATTAGTATGAATAAAGAAAACCTTGTGATAACATTGATGTTCTTATTTGTTATTTCGCTGTGCTTTATATCATTCAATGTTATTTATATCATAGATGAGCAAAAACGATCTAAGAAGCTACAAGTAGGTTTTAACAGAACGAGACTGCTGCAATTGAGATGGGTTTATAAAGGTTTTGGAGGGAAACCTTATTTCAAGGAAACCATTTCAATTTAACACTTTATACCCTTGGCGGGTATTTTTTTTCAACGTTCTCGTTATAGCCGTGCTGGTACTATCACTTTGCCCATCAGGTACTAACTCTGCACTGTACTTGTACTTAACTGTTGTCAACCAAAAGAATGAACAATTTAGGTAAACTTCAGTCTTCAGTACCATTCTAAAGCTCTTCACAATGGACTCTCTAAATCCCAATGACTCTTGAAATGAAATGCATACTTATGGTAAAATGTTTTCTTCACACTGAACACTTCATACCCACACTGACAACACATCATTTTGGCCTCCCTTATAACTCAATGCAGCTTATGGATTTATCATCCCAATAGAAACAACCAAGAACTGGAACCTGCTAACATCAAATGCCTTGGTTAGAAGATCAGCTACATTGTCATCAGTGTGGATTTTAAGCACCTGGATAAGTTTCTTCTCATAAGCATCCCTTATGAAGTGGTGCCTAATAGCAATATGCTTTATTTTGGAATGAATTTACCTGGATTCTTTACAATGCATATTGTGCTTTCATTATCAATGTAGATCTTTGTGTTCATGAAATTGAACCCATAGTCTAACATTTGATTTTGAATCCACCTATACTTGCCCACAACAGCTCTTGCTTAAAGCAGCAAACATATTCTTCTCAGCAACACTTGCAATATCTTTTCAAGCAACAATCCAAACTAGTTGGCTTTGTTGTTTTTGGCAAACTACCAGCCATCAACGGATTTGATTGTTCCTTAACCAGTAGTCGTGTGCTCTGGGATAGTTACTTCTTTATTTCAAAAAGTATGGGGTGTTAATTACCATACTAGTTTTTGTTAATCCTGTAACACATCCAACGGGAAATTGATTTGTCTCTTAACCATATACCGTTGCTTTTAGATAGCCAATGCTTCATTGCCATAACATGGTTGCATTGAGAATCCATATAATTTTAGCAAACTATCAGCTATCAACAGATTGATTAAATCTTTTAACCAAGTAAACTGTTTGGTCTTGGACTGACCAACTCTTAACCATGAAGCCAAGGTGAGGATTTGAAACCTTATAATTTTTGGTAAATTGTCAACCATAAAAGGGGTTTGAGAAGTATTTACCACAAGTCGTTTGCCTATGGTTCTTGCCTGTTCCTTATATTTTTTGGGGGGCCTTTAAGCATGGTGAACTGATGACCATTTGTTGTGTGGTGGTTAGCCAACACTCAAACCCTTCTCAATTCCATTCACAACATCATTCTTCATCTATCTGTTGCTTAATAAATCTTATCAAATCAAGAGCAACAGAACTTTCTCTTTCAACTTCCAACAAGATCATGAATCCTTTGCAATAAATCTTGGAAAGAGGTTCAATCTTTTTCAATAACGTTTTATGAATAACTATACCATCCTCAAATTCCAGTATGCAGACTCCACAAGATTCATACAACCTCCATGTGACAATCTTCCAATCTTGTTGACCACTCCAGAAGTCACTTTGTTCATTTCCTTCTGTTGAGGATTCCATCATAATCTTCAAGTCTCCCCAAAGAATCAACTCAAATCCATCTAATGTAACTTCTAAATACTGTTCCCTCATCAAGTCATACAAATGAAATAGATCTTGCCTATAAAAATAGGAAGTACCTCTATGGGTTAGTTATGAATGCCCTGAATTTTCCATTGGCTCTGTAGTTAACTAAGATAATTCGACATCTGGTGATTGATACCTATGGTTCATCTAGCAATAACTGATTTTCTTCTAATTTTTTCACTATCTAGTTACTGCTCAAATGTATCAATCTTCAGGCATGTTTTATGTTCATCATCACTGTCAACATCCAGTGATGAACTTTTCTTTTCCTTGCGATCATTTTGACTTTGACCACCTTTTTTTTCTTAGTCCTTCTCTTCTTACCCTCCTCCTTGACACTTTCTTATTTGAAGAATCATTTCCTTTTTATTTTCATCTCTTTTATCATATCTCTCATTTCAACAGAACCCAATTGCAATGAAATCTTTCATCTGACCTTTTTATTCTTTTCATACAGAGCTTTTTATTTTTCATACTTTTTATCTGTTTCAAAAACTGTCACTAAACTGTTGTATTATGTCACAAATCCTTTCACAAGAATGTTAATAATATGAGTCTCTTCTTCCTTATCAATTAGCAACACAGATTCTGTCACTGAAAACGTCGCTATTGGTGTCACTAAACCTTGGCCAGTACAAACTTTGTGCGAGCTGAGTACTAAGTTTAATCTTGTGGCAGTACTAATAACAAACCTGAGCAATACTAACATTACGAAATCAATTGCTTTTAATACATCATGCATTAAAACTTTCTTTGAGAACTCGTTAAACAGTAACTGATATACACTTTGGCACACTGCAAATCTTCTGAAGCCCTTATATTATTTATGAACACAATCAACCTTCTTCTTTTGGAGCCTTAAATAAACCACGAAGAGTAGCACAAATGTTTGAAGCTTAAACCCCTGTGCATCCAATGCTGCTTTTTTGGACTACGACAGTTAACTTCTCTATTGTTATTGGTTGCATAAATTTCATTGAAACCCAACAGTTTTTTACAAAACGTGTTTTAGCGGTTTTCTACTCCTTAGGAAACAAATAACCATCGTATCATCATTGCACCATCAAACACAAATCTTGCAACCTGATCTGATTGTTTTTCCATTTCACACACAAACCCTATCCATGAACATAAGGCACCAGCAGAAAGAAAATCTTTCTTGTTTAAAACCTTTAATGCCACGAAACAATAAAAACTGTAATTTAACATTCTTTGCCCATGTCTTGAATTATGATCTGCAATTTATTGTTGAAATACCAAACGAGCTAGTATTAATAAAGACGTGAACAACTACTCAAACAGTACTTATCACTTTTGCATGCGAAATCCAACAACTTAAGTAAGGAGCTAGAGTAGTAAGTATTAATAACTTTTTGAGCATATTACCTTTGAGCCTATATACTATGTCGAATAGTAGCTATCATCCCATGTGCGAACAGTAGCTTTAAACATAGCACGTCAGTATAAGTTCCATGAAGTCAACATCACCATGAATACATACCAACATATTCGGAAAAGAGTTATGGATATGCAATCCAATCACTAAAAATCAGCAGACAACTTCCATACCCACGACACATCTTTTTCCATCTTTCTCATAAACACGAACATGATCATCACCATGTGAATTCCATATCAGATACATCCCTTAAATTAAGGATTCGTTTTTCATGCCACAATCATCACCAGTATCTTCGTTTAGATCAACACATCTCTATCAACGTGACACCAATAATCTCCACGAAACATTGAAAACCCTAAAAATCAAAGAATACGATCCCTATCATCTAGGGTTTTCATGTTCTTATCAGACTTCTGTAATAAAATCCTTAAAAGCATTCCCTGCATTAAGAATATCCAGATACATAAGCTGCAACGAATCAGATGTACAACAGCCTTATCACGTATGTAATTAGGGTTATGTAATGATCATGTGAAGCCCTAATTCCTACAGACACGATGGACATGAACAACACCAATAAAACCCCTATGGATTCTGAATATAAATATAGAACTTGAAACTCACCAGATCCATCAACAAACCATAAATCCACAAAAGACCTGCTGCTTGTGAACACTCCATAATCCGAACACACAAAATCTCTTCTCTTATAATGACTTTAGGTTACAAGACATGCTTATTGTATCTTAGCTAGGGTTCATCGTTGATCTCACACCAACTCACCAAAGCCAGTCGAAACAATAATAATAACGATTGATCCCAGACCAATACTAATCATTATTACCAGAATGCTAGTTAACAGCTTATGAACAAAAAGCAAATCAAGTAGAGACATATATGATCGAACCACATCTTTTTTAGAATTAGGGTTTGTTGGAAAACCCTAATGTCAACACATCAGATATTGTGGTCTTCCAAAAACTCATTATAACAAGCAACACGTTACATCAAATCCTTGTAGATCCTAGTATTTATGAGCAATCCCGCATGATACCAATTGTTGTAAAAAATCGTTTAAGCCCATCTAGGATATATTTTACATATATCATTGATCAACATATATGCACAGCGGAATTAATAAACAAACAATGATATGAAACAAGGTTTTTCTTATTTCCAAACAAGGCCCCAAATATTATTTTTGATAAGGGAATAATTCGGTTAAACTACGTACAAGGTCACAAAGATCATTGTGCTTAACACTATAGAGTCTACTCTAATTATAACCAAAGTGTACACACACTTTTGTATCTAGTCGACTCTCATATGATGAACATACACTTTTCTGAATGCTTAAAACAATATGTCTGGACCTCCTTTTATAGCATAAAGAGTCAAGGCTTACATGGAAACTAATAAAAGATATTAATGAGAGAATCAATTAATTATTTATCTTTATCTTCTCATTAATATTCATCTTTATCTTCTTTTTGACCAAATCTTCATTATCTCCTACATCTTGTAGAATCCCATAATGACAACTTTGGTCCTTCTTGTTTCATTCGTGTTTTGTCTTATCAACTCAAATATAATTTCCAACAACCTATCTAAACCATTTATTAAATATGTCAGGTTCGGGTTGGGAATAAATTAAGTGGGTTAACCCGCAAACCCGTTTACGATTTGCTGTAACGTTTAAATTAGAATTTATTTTTATATTATTTATACGGGTTAAATGGGGTGTTAAACGCAGTCGACCGAACAAAACCCTTAATCTGTTTAACCAATGTTTTAAAAACCGGTTCAACCGGGAACCGGACGGATGACCGGTCCGTTATGAGCTGGGTTTTCGTTGAAACTCGAACCGGATTGAACCGCCGGGTTTTGGTCGACCCGGGTCGAACCACCGGATCAAAAACCGGCCGGTTCAACACATATCAAAAAAGTAATCAAACTGATCTAACATCGGATGATGTGATTGGACAAGATCGATGTGTAGTTGAACCATACACTTCCTAATCTTGTTATAGATCCATTGTTTTGACTTTCAATTTCTTGTACGTTGGCATGATGAGGACTCATCTTTAAGGGGGAATGATGAGTAGGGATGAAAATGAAGATCCATCTGTCTGTGGGATGATGAATGGTGGATGAAAATGAGATGCCGTCTATGTGAAATCTTTGTTTTGTGAGTTCTTGTTTATTAAACTAAACAAAGAGGCTGTTGACTAGAGGATGAAAATAAGGTTCTGTGTATGTGTGACATTTGTTTTGTGAGCTTGTTTTGTTAAACTAAAAAATTATACAATGGTTGTTTTGGGAATGATGAGTGGTGACAAATGAGTCAAAGCATAAGTGAAGCAAGTGTTGAAGTAATATAATGGTTGTATAATACTCTTTGACAGTGCACATTTCTCTCTTTGACCGTGCTCACCAAAATGGATTTTTTTCAATATACAAGACATGATTGATTTTGATGAATATAGAAAAGCAAATGTGAATAGTTTTTTATTATGCATACGTATTTTTCTTATCCCAAAAACTACACTAATGAGGTACGTCTTTTTATATATACACTTTAAATGTGGGTAGTCTTTTTCTTTTGGTGTAAAACCGGTTTGACTCGGCGGTTTAACCGGTTGAACCGGTGACCCGGTGAACCGGTGACTCAACCGGGTCAATTAAAAACCTAGGTTTTAAAACATTGTGTTTAACCCATGTAAGGTGCCAATTTTTGCATATAAAATGAGTTAAATAGAAACCCGTTTAACTTATTCAACCCATGTAACATTTTAATCCACCAACACAAGTATATATACATGTTAAACGAGTCAGGTTCGGGTTATGTGTAAACAGGTTAAGGTTGACATAGCTGACCAAATTATTTAAATGAGTTAGGTTCTGTTAGTTGATATATTTCGGCCCATTGTGATTAAGCTTTATCCTGTTTATGTTACTTCTAGATCCTTCCATTGTTGCCTATATATTGTAATCTCTTTATTGAATAAGATAAGAATTTTACCACTCTCGCATGGTATCAGAGCAAAACCCTAAATACATTTTTTTTCTTCCGCTTCCTACTATTGTTACCGATTAATCAATGACGCAAATACTCTTCTCTTTTCTATCAACTCCTAACCATCAAACGTCATAACCAATCACGTTTCTTTTCTTGTTGGATTATTTGACCAACAATTGTGTGAAGTATTTACTTCCACGTATTATTAACAAAATCAGTAGGATTCAATATTTAATTACTTGCTATATTGTTACTACTAATTTCCCTTGGATCTAGTGCTTGTTTGACGTGAAGAGCATCACTATTGAATTCGTTGTATTCATAATAAATAGAATAATAAACATGAGTTATACCCTTACGGCTCCCGCATATATCCCGACACGGTGGACTTTATTACCGAACACATTTTGCATTCAAGATACAGCCTGGAATATAGACACAGGTGCGTCTTTACATCTTAATTCTAATATTAACAATTTAAGTACGGTTTTTAATTCTTTCTTGTATCCATCTGTACGTGTTGGTGACGATAAAACTATACCCGTCACAAATACCAGTTATAGCATTCTTCCCACTCTTCAACACCCTTTACATCTTCATAATGTTCTAGTCACTCATAATATTATTAAAAATCTTATATCCGTTCATCAGTTTACGCGAGGCATAATTGTACAATTGAATTTGACGCTTTTGGTTTCTCCGTAAAGGATTTCTTGACTCGTCATATTCTCCTCAAATGTGACAGCTCAAGTGATCTTTATCCGGTAACCAAGCCGTCATCTCTTCCAAGTGCTTTGATGTCTCTGAGTCCTTCTACGTGGCACCAACGCCTCGGTCACCCAGGTGATGATGTGTTACGTTCTCTTAGTTCTCGTAATTTTATTTCTTGTAATAAGGAGAAGTCTCCTCATGTTTGTCATGCTTGTAGTTGGCATATAAATGTCATAATATCCTTTTTTTAGTTCGACTTCAATTGTTTCTAGTTGTTTTGAGATTATTTATTCGGATATTTGGACATCTCCTATTGTTAGTACGGGTGATTTTAAGTATTATGTCATTTTTCTTGATCTTTTTTCTCATTATTTGTGGATTTATCCTCTTCGGACTAAATCTAAAGTTTTTGCTAAGTTTGTACACTTTCGTTCTTATGTTCAAAATCAATTTAAATGTGACATTTATGGTTTTCAATGTGATCATGGTGGCGAGTTTGATAACACCCACCTTCTCAATCTTTTCTTTACACATGGGATTCAAATGAGATTTTCTTGTCCCAAAACTTCCCAACAAAATAGAAAATCGGAACATATGATTCGTACTATAAATAATATGATCCGTACGTTGCTTTTCCAAGTCCACCTCCTGCTTACATTTTGGGTCGAGGTACTTCACATGATTGCCTACCTTCTAAACCTCCTTCCCTCAACCGCCATTCAAAATGAGATACCGCTTACCAAATTGTTTAGCAAACAACCCAACTATTCTAAACATCGCACTTTTGGTATCTTCACCACACAAACTTGCTCCACAAGCTACACCATGTATATTTTTAGGCTACCCGGCCTATCACCAAGGATATAGATGTCTTGATCTAACCACAAACAAAATCATTATCTCTAGACACGTAACCTTTGACGAACGTCAATTTCCCTATGGATCTATTATCCCTTTCTCCTTATACGACTTCCTTGACACATCTCTCTCACCTATTACTCGTCATGTACTACATAGTCCTGCACACAATACTCCACCACCAATACCTATTGTTGACCCACCAACCCATACCCACCATAACTTAAGCCTAAACCAGTTAAGTGACCCACTACCTTATTTTTCTCCACTCAATTCGACCCAATCAGTGGAAAACATAGAAGGGGAGGTGAATGCGTTTTCCCTTAAAATTTTCTTGTATCAAAAAGTTTCTTTATAAAATTTAAAATCTTTTATATCTAATTGTCCATCAATGATTGATTTAATGTGAAATAGATTTAGTGGTCACAATAAAACAACAAGTACCTAAACACTATGGGCGTTTTCTATATCAAATCAACGATACATTGAGCATTAGTTAAACACAAAGCATTTAAAAAAGTTACTAAGCCTTGACTTTTCCGCAACTGGATGTCTTTAGGAGGTCTATGTGATGTTTTTCATGATTGTGATTAACGCACCACATTCTTATCAAGTGAATATAAATAATATTGGTGAGGATGCAAAGGATATAAGGCACATTCTTTTATAGTGGTTCGGCTACAAGGACACCTTCCTTGCCCTACTCCACTCCCCGAGTCACCTACTCGAGAGTTTGAATTCACTAATCACCATTACTCCTTTAACTGGCGGAGAAGCCTCACAACATTTACTTACCCTTTATCCGGTGCTAAGTAAAACTCCAGGTTATCATGCGAAAGAACCATTCACAAATATATAAACACCCTTCCACATTTGCTATTCTAAGATATGTTATAACCACAATATGGTCTTACATACTTCAAGATCGTTTGTCCTTACTAGGTACCAAAAAATTTACATTTACTCATCTCACCTAACGTACTTTACTTCTTATGATGGGAATAATAAGAATGATAAGATAGAAAGAGCTTGAGATTAAGAAGCTTGGTTCATGAAGATGTGGAATCCTAGATTGTTGTAGATTGGTTATGACAAGATAATACTTTAGGAGTACTTATCTTGACAATATATCTTCATAATAGATCTACAAAGACAAAGAACATAAGAGGAATAGAAGATCAGTTATACACTGATTATCTAGAAAGAGAATTGTATTTCTAAGTATATAGAATCAAGAGAAATGAGGTTCGGTTTTTATAGCCAACAAGTTTACTGTAGGCGGTTCTTCAGGTGCTTGTTGACAGAGCGGCACCGGCTTGACAAACACTTAAAAGCACCGGATACAGTAACTGAATAAGCCTTTTTCATTTTTGATAAATAAGTTGAATTTGATTTTAAAGTGATTAAACATAAGTAATGTATAATCTTGAAGAAGACCTTTTTTTAAAGAAATAACTTAAAGAAATGTTTATGTGAATATGGTCTTTATGTGAAAAAGACTAGTAGAGTTGTGATTTTTTTTGAAAAGAGTTTGTTGTGAAAATAACTTTGGAGAAAAAGATTATTTACAAGAAGTATATTAGAAAGACTTGTTGATATGATAAGTTTATATGTTATGAGAGAAATGCAAAGAGTAATTAGAGATTAGTTTTAGAGAGTTAGAAAAACTATTGGCTTAGAACAAGTAGATTTAGTTTTTACTTTATAGGTTTATGTTTTGTCTTCGACAAAACAAAAAGAGAGATCGTAAAATATAAATAAACGTTTTTACGGTTTGCTTTGTATTAACAATCTCCCCCTTTTTGTTGATGACAAAACATAAGCTTATAAAGTAAAAACTAGAAAACTAAAAGTTCTAAATTGGAGTTTTTTACTTCCTTCTCCCCCTTTTTTGTCGAAACAAAAGAGCGTTCGAGAAAAAACTATACCATAAAAGAAAATGATTGTGATGAGAGATTATAAGAAAAGAAGAGATATTGATTCAAGGGAACCAATAGGCGTGCTCCCCCTTGACGAGAGCATCTCCTAGGAGAGACTTGTCAAGAGTATAGAAATAGGCTACAAGACAAGTACAAGGTTAGACATAGCATAGTTATCCGATAGATGTCGGAAATAAGTTGACTTTTAAAAGTCAAATATAATGCTCCCCCTCAAAGAGTGCATCCTCTTGCTAATACCTGCACTTAAGATGTCTATTAATAAATGGATATGAGATTTATTTACAAAATGAGTGAGTTTTAATCAATCTGGGAAGCTGCAGCTCTGCCGGTGCTATTCTAGAAGGGCACCGGTTTGTTATCGAACAGCACCGGCTGACCTGTAGGAAGACAACATAGACAAACAAATTTGGCGGGAAGCAAGCTCATTCAAAATTTTTATCAAACACATATTCAGGAATTAGGAGATAAGAGGGAATATAAGCAAGGATAACACAATCGTAAAACATCACATTTCATCATCGAAAGACAATAATCTAAGACTTGAACATAAACATTACAATTTCATGAAGTAAACAAAATTGACTTGATGTCAACTAAAACTAAAGTCATGATTGGTAATGCCTAAGTTTTCTAAACCTTAATGCTAATAGAACTTAGTGTTTGTCTTGGGGCAAACGGTTAGAAATATCATTTATGCGCTCTAGGACATGATTGAGCATAAACCTTGTTTCGGTTTGGAAATTGTTAATGATGGATTCGGTTCTGAGACAATGAGGACAAGTATGATCTTGTGGTTTAGGAGGTTGTTCAAGCCGAAGGCTTTGATCAAGGGGTCCAAAAATGCTTGGATGAGGGAATAATGCATCAAAAATGGGTGCTTGGGTAGATGTGGAGATAGGGTAGAAAGGGGGAGGCAATTGAACATGAGTAATAGAGGTAGGAGGAATGAGGTTATCTTACACATATTGTGCATTTTGGATTGCTTCTTGAACATTTTGATGGAAGGTTTGGAGATTTCGGATTTCTTGTTCAATATTTTCCCTTTCCATAGATGGATTGGGTAGGTTGTGAGAAGGAAGAGTGGGTTCAATGGGTGAATTTTGTTGAAGTGTTTGTGGTATGTCTTGAACAATGGATTGAGGAAATGGATTTGTCGATCTTGGTGGTGCATTATTAGTGGATGAGAGGTATGGATTAGGTTCTATGGGGGTGTTTGGAGGAGTAGAGAAAATGAGAGCTCTAGGAGCCAAAAGAGATGTAAAGGGTTCTACCATGGGTGTTGCTTGATTTAAGGTTAATGGAGGTATAGTGAGGGATAGTGTGGTGTCAATTGTGACAATGGGGTTGAGTTGTGATGGTTGTGGTGAGGTTTCATTTGAGGTAAGATCAATATAGTCGATTTTGGCCAATTTTCTTGGTGGATTTTGGGTTGAGGAGCAAGCACTTGAAGCCATAGTTTTTTTGAGAGTAAAGAGTACTATTGATGTAGAGAGTTTGCAGGTTTTAGGTGTGAGAGAGATGAGGGTTTATGCCCAATTTTATAATGAAAGTTCATGCAAAACATTTAATGCCTAAACCATTACTTTTTCACTAAACACAATCATTATATAGCCATTTTAAGGTCAACAAAGGCCAAACCGCTACCTCGCACTTGGCTAGTCAATGAGGCAAGTCTTAATAAAACAATTTATGGGATTAGTTGAGAAAGAGATGACCTTAATTTTTGGAAAAACCTTCTGTAGAACCGGCTGGCCGGTGCCATTGGGTCAAGGGCACTGGCTTGCTGCAAACAGCACCGGCCCATCCTGATAGCAAACAATTTTAACCAAATTTTTTGGCAATGATCCTCTAAAGATTTTGTGATACTCGTAAGCTTTGGTGCTTACTGTTTTAGATATGTTTAGGTTTCTATAGTTTTGTTTCTAGACGTATATCCTACAGAAAATGACTATGATAAACGCTCCTACTAAGGAAGAGAAATTTTTGCATAAATAATTTCCTAGGTTATGATTCTAGAGCACACAAGAAAGACATCCTATTAATTAAATATGCCAAAAAGTAATGCATAATGTCATAATGTTCTAAAACCAGAATGCTCCCATACGCTTGAGGGTCAGGGGCAAAAAGAAACCAAAATACATCATTCAAATTGTCTTATCATACCATGACACACAAATAGTTTTTCCAGGATAGCATACTTCACTTCTTCTTGCAAAGGTATTGAAAGAGGCACTTGAACAATCCTTTGGTTTGCTTAAATTTCTAGGATTATCCTCCTTCAATTGGCGGGAGTTGGTTCATGTAGGCAATAGGATCAAGAGTGTAGTTGTCAATGGGATCACTACTTGGGTTGGTACTAGTTCCTTTATTTGGAGGTGATTAGGAAGATCCGGAAGAGTTAGAAGGAGTTAGAGTTGGAAGACGTGGTCTCTTACCTTTATTTTTGAAACGATATATTCTTTTGCTTGAGAGGGGAATCATCACATGATCAACAAGATAGAATTCACCGGGCAATGGATAAGGGTGATTGGATTGGACATGCTTAAAGAGTCTTGTGAGAAGCATGGCATAGGGAAGAGTCATTTGTGAGCTTTGAGTCACACTTACCATTCGATGAGCGATAGAATACGCAAGATTGAAAGGTTTGCCATTGGCGAGACAATAGAGCATGTAACATAGGGAGACGTTAGGATGATCCTTGTGACCGGTGAGGCTAATGGCATTATCACTAAGGATAATCTCCCATTTTTTGAAGTTTTCCCTAAGCTCGTTGTTGATCATTTGAAAAGGTTCGAGAGTCACGCTATCACTTTTGATGGTGCGAGTTTTTGGCTCGGTTCTTGGATGAAACAAGGCATCACGAACTAATGATGGATCCTCGTGAGGAGGAGGATAGAGATTGGGATGAGGATCACAACTTCTTTGGAGAGATGAGATAGACCATTCGGAAGAGTATAGGCACACTCCCTCACAAGGAATCCTAAGAATTCGGGCAAAGTTCTCGAGGGTGAGGACGGTTTCTACATTGTCTATGACAAAACCAATGCAAAGAGTTCCATTTAGGTTTCGAATGAGCCGAACACTTTTGTAAAATTGTAAGACGAATATAGGGCAGATTTGTTCGTTAATGTCAAGAAGACAATCAAAACCAATAGCCGCGAAAGTGGCGCGAAGATTTGGTTCGCTTTCTAGAAAGTCGGGAAGTACGACTCTACCTTCATGAAAAAGGCGATTCACAAGGGATTTGTAAATCTCCCTTCTTGACGGTTATATTTTTTTAAAACCTCGGTTACGAGATACATAAGGATGTAGTGTGCGGTGTCGTGATGATCAACATCTCGTGAGCTTGGCATGATGCACCTATCGATATTCAAAATTTAAGTTAAGTTTCTGAAGATCATTGTTCTCAAAAGGGATAACATTTTTGACATAATTGGGTTAAGGTTAACGTGCATGGATCGTTTTCTTAATATGAAACATGATTAGTAACAATTTTAAATTATCCCAAATGTCAAACAATCGATTTGAATGACAAAGAAATTAGAAGTAAAGGAAATATTTATCAAAGTACTAATTATTGTGAAGATTATTATAGGAATTAAACTTACAATGGATTGTTCAAGATTTAGATGAAGAGAGATTTAGAGTTTTTGCTAGGACCTTCAAAAATCGCCAATGGAGTTTTCTAGGGATTGTAATTTTGAAACAGTAATATGATAAAAAGAAGAACAAGACATTTTGTTATGTCAGTTGGCCGGTGCTTGCCGGTGCTGTTCATATAATGGCACCGACTTTATCATTTAAGGGCGCCGGCTGAGGACAGACTTGAAAATACTTTGAGATTTTTTAAAAATAAAAATAAAAATATAATTGTGTGTATATGAGACCCTTTTATGAGATATGTCTATATTGGTTTTAAGTATCTAATTTACCGATTGAGTACGAGAAAAATTATGATACAAGAGACGAGAGTTGTAGGCGGAAACGAGCTTAAAAATATACATTATATATATAAGGATTCAATGTACAACGCAATACACAAGATAGGAAAAACAATAGTAAGATAGATTGCAAAGATGAACACTTCTCGATCTGGAAGCTTCAATATCGAATACGCGATT
>BQNB010107926.1:1096-23060 GCA_026074375.1 Tanacetum coccineum | reverse complement strand
CTCAATGACAATTCAAAATCTTTTAAAATTGTGTGTTCAACACTCCATCCCTCATATTGTTTTACAAGACAATTATTCTACTTTTGGTGTTGATTCGTACAAATATATATATATAATATATAGGTAAATCCCAACCAATTGCCTTTGACCAAGGCAAGAAGTCAAAATTCACAAAATAAAATATATACGTAACCGGAAGTTTGATTTCCCGGGTCGTTATGTCCCAACGAGGTGTGCAATTGAAAATCGAATGACGAATTGATAATCGATGTTTGAATATGACAAGATTATGATTGGTTTTTCTACTACTATGATTAAAAATGCAAAAACAAATAAACTAAACCTAAAAAACGAAAGCAATATAACTTAAAACCTAAAACGGGTATGAAAAACGAGGGTCAAAAACCTAAATTACACAATTTAAACCCTAGAATGAATTTTTCACTTAAAATGGGTTCTAAGTGACTAAAAACGAAGTTTAAAAAAAACTAGATCGAAAACGGAGTTAGTTAAGACCAAAAACGAGTCAAAACAAAAACGGGAACGAAACTCGTTCTTTAAAAAGTGAATTTCTGAAAAAAATAACCCTACTAAAACTTTAACAATTTTCCTTGAAACTATATGAAAAAAGGTTTTGAAAAAAAGAATTTTTATTTTTTGACTTTTATATTTTTTATTATGATTAAATTAACAAAATAATAAAAATTAAATCTAAAAAATACTAAATGAATTTATAAAATTATGAAAATTTCAAGGAAATTACTTTGCACAATCAAAAACTAAGAAAGTATATAAAAGCCCGAAAAACAGCTTATAATAGCTTGTTATTAGCCAAACGAGTTAATAAGCAATTTAAGAAAAAAAAGGTATATAAGTTAACTGGCCCAAGGGTCTAACAGAAAAGACCCAAGGGCGCAGCGGTAGTGTGTATTGTGTATAAAGGGTTGAGGCTTGTTGAGGTCAGGGGTTTGAGCCCCAACTCACCCTTGACTTCCAAGCTTCCCCTTTTTATTTTATTTTTGAAAATTTTTCTTAACAAAGTTGTTAAGCACAAGAAATTAAGCACTTTTAGTAAAGGGACTTTTTTTTCTTAGCCACAAATAAGCCCTGAAATAAGCTCTAAAAGACAGACAAAATGCTTAATATTTAAACTAAGGGTAATGCTAAACTGCTAAGTCCAAAAGTAAGACAAATAAGCAAGTTACAATCAAGATAAGCAAACAAGGATAACTAGGTACAACTAATAAGCAAGGGTGAACCAAAAATTAGCAAAAGGAATAAGCCAATAAAGCCATAAGTTGGATTAAACTCTTGGCAGTTCTAACTTAAGAGTTTGGACTACTAGATTTGGCTTAAGCCTGCTAGGCTTGAAAAGGGCAAATAAGCACAATGCACAAACAAACTAAGCTACCTTACATGATCTACTGCAACTATTTATCAAGTTAAAACAAGAATAAGCTAGGCAAACAAGACAGATAAGCTAAAATGAGTGAATAAGCAAACTGCTTAACACTGCAGGCCAAACAGTCACAATGGCTACTTATTTAGTTGAATAAGCAACAAGAGGGTGACTTAAGGGCTGAGGGTTATGGGGGCTTGAAGCTCAGCCTATAAGCTTTCTAAAAATGCAAAATATTAACAAAGCTTAAAGCAAATAAGCAGTTAAAAGGGGCTGAGAAAATGAGGTTTTGCACCAGGGGAAACTTTTAGCAAAACAGCTCATGATAGGCAACTTTGTGCTTAAAATTAAGCACTTAGATGCAAACTTATGGACAAAAAACTTAATTTATATCTTAATAACTTGGATTTATCAAGCTTATAATGAACTGAAAAGAATAGTGAATTTGAATTAAGGCAATGCCATGAAAAAGGAAAAAAAAAGGTAAAAACACTCAGCAACTGCTAATTTTTTTGTTGTTTTTGAAAAGTTAAAAATGGCTTTTGCAGGCTTATATTTAAGCTAGAAAAAGGAGTTTAAAATACAAAATAAACTTAAACAATTTAACTATTCTATCTAATGAGCTTATGCTTGAACTTTCAGACCCTAAAACTAACTTAAGCTTATCTGATTTTTAGCCTAAAAATGGGACTTTTAAAACTGCTAAATTACTATAACAGAATATGTTAAACCACAAAACACAATTGCAGGGATAATACGCTACATTCTAATGCATCAAATGACTCTAAATGGATATAAAAACATGTACTAAAAACTACCTTAAGCTAATGATTAAAATAAGCAATTTTACAAATCAAAATTATCACAGATTTAACTCATTGCTACAAAAACCTTAATTACTGAGATTTATACTAAAAAAGCTTATTAAAACTAAGTATAGGACTAAATTTAGCTAAATGAAAAGACAAAGTTACCCAACCCAATGCTATAAACTAAATTGACACATTTTAGCCTTGTGCCAAACAACCCCTTTATTTCCAAAAGGGCCTTTTGTGGTGATTTTGGAGGGGGGGGGGGGGCCCAAAATTATTAAAAAAAAGGGTCTAAAAAATAGATGATTATACATTAATATAAGCACTAATAAGCTAAATATTAAGCAATGCAAGAAAATAGCAAAAAATCATGGAAGAAGACTTACAAAACCCTTTGCTCTAACACATGGGCAAATAAGCTTTTAAAAGCTTGGTCTTACAAGCTCCAGCTTATCAAAGATAAGCTGGTATTGTCCATAAGCCCATCCATTTCTGGCTTATCATCCATAAGCTGTGGAAATTTTTGGTGAATTTTTTTTTTTGATTTTTTACTAACTACTTAACTTTTTTCTTTTACTTGATAAAAACAGCTTATAAACAAGCTCATTTGAAAGCTTTTTAAACACAATTTAAGCTTTTGTAGCAATTAGATCTTTAGGGATTTGAAACTTGGAATTTAACTTAAACCTCAACACGTCATTACTTAGAAATTAGTACAAAGCTGAAAGGAAAAGTACAATAAGCTGTAAATAACTTAATTAAAATGACAATTAAACTATTTTTCTCCCCTCTCTACAATAAGCTACAATGGGTCCTATTTATAGCCGAATGTCTTCATAAGCTTGGTCATTGCAGCTGTGCTTTCTTTGAGAGTGGCTTCAAAGAGTGTGTTAGTTGGTGTGAGAGGTTTGACAAAGCTAATCCCATCCATCAATTATCCTTTTGCTTCTTTTGAGTCAATCACAGCCATCGAAATGTGTTGTAAAAGGTGAGATTGCCAACTTGGCAATGTTATATGGCTGAGGGGGTTTAGTGGAGTGGAGGGGGAGGGTTTAACCATGGGTAATTAGGGGTGCAGGGTAAAAGAATGAAGAAGAAACCCGTGACTTGTATCTGGGTTTGTTTTGGCGGGAAATTTAGTTTGTATAAAGGCAGGAGATAAACAGGGAAAGGTTTGGGGAAGAGGCAAAAATGGCCCTCCACTTTGTATTGTTCTATTGCAAATTTCGTCCCTGTGGTGAATAAGTTTGGGATTTGACAGGGTTAACCCCTAAAGTTTTATGTGCATTTGCAATCTTGGTCACTTATGGTGTATAACTTATGGGGGTTGACCATCATCTAAGCCCTTCACAGTTATAAGGGTTATTGCATAAGAAGCCTTGTGTGATACAAACTTTAGGGACTTGGCAGGACAAGCCCTCAAACTTGTATTTTAGGAAAATTGCAATTTCAGCCCTTGTAGCTTTTATCCTTTTGTTACAACTTTTGGGATTTGACATTTTTGGTCCCTTAAGTTTGTATTCTTTTGATTCAGCTTCTCGGGTTGACTTTCTGTGGGACGTTTTGACTTTGACTGACTTTGGCTTCGATTTGACTTTGTCTTTTAAACACTTTATCACTTTCCGTGCTCGGTTTTTCTTTTTATTTTTTTTTTTTTTTTTTTTTTTCGTCTTTTTAGCCTGTATTTTTTGTCTTTTCTTGAATATATGTTTACTGCACAATCAAATGCAAAACATACAAAATACATGTATCTTTTGTACGTTTTAGTTCATGTAATGTCTGTTTTGAATGGAAATGGTATGTGTAATTAAGCACTAACCACATCTAATAAATGTCAATTATATGTATCCAATCATTTTTTGTGAAATTAAAACTGTGGAAAACTTAATGTCAATTAATAATATTATATTGTTCACTAAAGGCTTCTCACCTACGTCTTTCAAAGCTTTGTGGTGTCATAATCAATTTTTATATTCAATGTCAAGTTTTACTAATTATGGTATCCATCCATATACTTTTGAAAGGGGAGCATCTAAAAAATGATTTCATGCAAATAGTGGTATATTTTTTCTCTCGTGGAATTTTTAAAGTCAAATTTTAATCAAATTGTATTTAAAATTCTAAGTGTTGTATTATTAATTACAGGGGTAAGAAAATGTGATTAAAAACACGTGATAAACGAATGTGATATTTAAGACTCTAAGTGCAACTCTTTCCTTCATGTGCTAAACAATTTCAAATCTCGGAGCACATGTGTAGGGGGAGTATTTGAAATAACATGTCAGGAAAATGGTCCTTTGGTTCGATATCTTATACAACAACCTATTAATTTTTTGACGATTCTGAAGTCATATGTGGTTAGTTGGTATAAGTCCTACGATCCAACCAGAACATGGGGGATTACCCAAGACACTCCTTAGTTAGAATTTGCCGTTCTTTAGGTATGAATGGAGAAGAATTTGCGTATAAGGGAAAAATGGCAAGACTAAGATGAGCTAACCATCGGAACAATCACAACAAGGTGTTAGTAATGACGTCTTGGTAAGCATTGAAGGGGTTGAAGAATGAAAAAGAAATGTATGGATAAAGGGTGAAAAGAAAGAAGCCCTCCTTACACCTTAGGCAGAAACCGGGTCAATACATAATCTATCAAAATCACAAAGATGATTGTTGATATTGAAGAAAGTCGTCATAAAACCAGTGATACAATGCACACCCATTACCCAGCCATTCGGGTTTCTCTCTAAAGAAACTTGTCTCATTTTTCACGGAGATACACATGTTATCTATTAACATCTCACTCCGAGATTGTTAATATTGAATAGGTTGCAGTCTGCTCTAGCCTCTGATTATTAAACCCAAAAGTGCACAAATCGAGTCTAGAGCCAAGAAGAGGATCAAATTATAAATCTCATTAGGACACAATGTCAAATACTCTTGTTGAACACCTTAAAGTTCACAAGTTGTAACAAAAGAGGTCCTTTGCATTTTGCTTTTTAATTCTAGCTTATTTTTCTAAGATCTAAATCTTTAAATATACCCAATCCAAGTTCATTTGATTGAACACCTTTGTTTCGGGTAGATTTAGATCTAAAGTTTTCATCTTTTTATTAGCTTATTGTCTTTAGAATAAATTCTAGCTTATTTTGTCTTAGTAGCTTAATATTATCTTGTTCATCTTAATCCTTGTTGGTTTTAATGTTGATAAAATATATCCAACTCAAAGGCCGGAGCTTAAGGGTCTTATAAGGTTGATAAATAGATAAAATTTTGATATTTATGGTTTTTATGGAAGTAATTAGTAGATAAAGTTGACACCTTTATTTTCTAATTAGTAAAGTAGAAGCTTTTTAAGTGATAACCTTATTTGTTTATTAAGTTTGTAAGATCGGGTAGTTTTATATCATTGCGGTTCTTTATTTCGGTTCTATTTTCTAATCTCTTTTCAATACTTAGAATAGTTTTATTTTATCGTTCCATAATATATTTGCGTATTTGATTTTTGCCATGCTTAGTGTAGATTTATTTTTGTCGTTAAATGCTATGTTTGTTAAATTGAATTTCGTTATGAGCAGTGAGTAAATAACTTGTGTTTGCTAAGTGATCAGTGATTTGGAATTTAAGTGCGGTTTTAAAAAGGTTTAAAAAATTAATAGTCCTTAGAATTTTCTAATTTACATACCGTCATTTACTTTTAATGTAATTTAAATACTTGTCATTTATTTTAAAAAGCATTTTACTTTACTTGTCATTTAATTTCTTGAAACTTGTTTTCTAAGGATTTTAATTCGTTAAACCTAAGCCCGTACTTAAGGAACATTTCACGTCATTTAGCAAGCATATTTGTCATTTATATCTTTTAGATCAATTTTAGTTTAATCTTTTAGTTTACTTAGTAGTTTTAAATCTTAGAACAATATTATGTTTAATTTTTAGTATATAAAAATAGTTTAAAACCAAAACCAAAAACTTGAATGACAATCAAGCTCGATTTACAACTTGAACGTAGATTTTCATTCATCTCTTGCCGAGGAAAATGATACCCGTGTTGATTACTTATTATTCTTTCCTATGAATAATTTGATGATACTTTGCTTACGATACGTATAATGTATTTTCTATAAATATCTATAATAATCTGAGGGTTTAATTGATTAAACCCACGTGTGAAAAACGACTGACAGCAAGATCAAAAGTTTAGGCATATCCCACCACAATATATATCTTTCAAACTCCACATCAACTACGAACCACAATCAAGCTCTAACAAAGCTTACCTACCTCATGATGGAAGCACAAATGTCTGATGTATACAAGAGACGTAAGACACAAAGGAGTACCAATATTAGTAGCAATGACACTCAAACCATCCTCACTAAAACCAGTCAAAGGGACACCATGGAGTTTAACCCAAACTAGAACATTCCAAATTCCACTTTTTCAGGATAAGTGGATTGTTGTGAATAAACCATGGATCATTTTCAAGCATCATAACCAAACCCTCCATAGAGCTAAACTGGAAGGAGAATATCCCGGTAGATGAGTTAAGCATTGATTTAATCAGGCCATATTTCCCCCAAGTGTTCCTAACATAGTTAGCGACAATGAGGTATGCCACACGCTTTCCCAAAAAGAATCCATATGCCGCATTAGCAAACCGTTCACTAATAGCTCTAATAGACTCTACCGGAACAACCACATCAACCCCTTTGACCCCCGGTGAAATAAAAACCAAAAAATCAACGCCTTCCTACTCGGTCTTACTTATAACATTACATACCAAAAGACATACCAGGTAGAATTACCCCGCCCAGATAAGGTCCCCAACTGTAGTACCTGCAAAGCATATCATATTCTCCTCCATTACAAGAACTAGCATAGCATAAGGCCCCTCAGAACAAGACTGTGAGGTTGATGTGATTTTCTCAGTAGTACATATCCTTTTCAACAGGGACATTGAAAAGCTTCATATGGCTCAATCTGCGTAAGCTACAAAATAAGGTGGTTATGAGTGATCAAGGTGGTAGTGAATGAGTGGTTGGTGTTTGTTTAGATTAAGAGTTAGTAAGTGTATTAGTGAGATCATAATTTAACCAGTGTGTGCTTTTATGGGTAAAAAAAAAAAGGTTAGAGCTTCTAGCGATGACCTATAGCGACTACATGTTGTCGCTATAAGTTCTGGTCAAAGTCAATAAAGTTTTGGTCAAAGTCTATCATTTTTTGTTTTTAATCTGTTTTTTAAGTCTTTTACATGTTAACATCTCATGTTTATCAATATCATCTCGACTCATCCGTTTAACATCTCATGTATATCAATATCATCTTGACTCATAAGTTTAACATCTCAATGTATATCAATATCATCTCGACTCAGCTTTTAACATCTCATTTTGTATCAATATGATCCTCGAATCAAATCCATTTAACATCTCATGTATAACAATATCAACTCAACTCATCCGTTTAACGTCTCATGTTTATCAATATCATCTTGACTCTTCCATTTAACATCTCATGTATATTAATATCATCTCGACTCATATATTTATCATCTCATGTGTATCAATATCATTTGGACTCGTCCTTTTAAAATCTCATGTGTATCAATATCATCTCGACTCATCCGTTTAACATCTCAATTATATTACTTATCATCTAACTGCATAACTTGTCAATATATAAATTAATTAATATCATTTTGACTCCTCCGTTTAACATCTCATGTATATCAATATCATCTTGACTCATCCATTTAACATCTCATGTATATCAATGAGGATTAGCGGTACCCGTTGAAGTTGCTTGCGGAGCCTGTTGAATATTGTTTAAAAAAACATAAGACAAAGACAAAACAAAAAAACACTAAAAACAGTTCCAAAATTCATAACCAAAATCAAAACAAAAGAAGCATGTATTGTCCATAAAAGAAACAATAAGTTTAAATTTATTATATTATTCTAAAAAAGCATAACAACACAACATTCCTTGTTCCATTTATTGTGTATAAATGATTATAGCATGAAATCAATTTTAGCAGATCTCTAAGTAGCACTACATTAAATTATGATCTCTGTTGCATGACCTAGACCAACTATGCAACATCGTTTCCATGTAAAGTGCACACTTTAGCAAGCTCTATGATGTGACGGGAGCAACAAATCTACATCTGAAAGTAATCGCACATATACAACCCATATTTTCCCTTCCTGGTCCGTAATACTTTTCTTAAACTAACTCCAGTCTTGTCTCAACTAATCCAGCTATATTATAACCTGTAATGAGGTGTGAAAGTCTGCCAAATTATCTCATTAATTTAGAACACAATTTCTGTAACTAAATAGCTCCTAACTTATACATGTTTTAGCTATCAAATTCCCATGATAGATTACCATTTTTGCCTTATTTTGATGTTATACAATGCTATTTAGTGTAGATGTCTATTTTAATGTTTATTTGGAAGCAAAGATGAATTATCGCCGAAAAGACTAGAAAAAGAGTGATTTCAGCTAAGGAAGAACCAAAGCTAAATTTCCAGATCAAGCACACACTGTATGCTATCTCCATGCACACGGCGCGTAAGCTTTTGGTAAAGAATATTGTCCAAGACTTGAAGACCCATATGGCGCATATCGGTTATTCATATGTCGTATGGAAATAAAGAGATAAGATTGTTGTGTTAGGAATGTTAATTTTATAAAGTGTCGGTTATTTACTATTACAAACTCTATAATAATATAATAGGCTAGTCGGATAAATAGGCTTGGGCTTTTAAGGTAATATTGTATATGTTACGGGCCTAGCTCAACATAAAGCCTAAGCCGACCCATCTCTTCTTAACCCTAAATGCCCCATCCTTAGGGTTCGTGTATAAATACCCCTCTTCACACAAAGAGCAGGGTTGGTCGATTTTAGTGTGTTTTTCATATTTCACCTTGTATCTTTTCTCTCTAATATTGTAACCCTTTGCCCTTATTTGTGTTCTGAATATTTTTATTATAGTCCTTAACTTTTGACGTTTGTCGAGTTGATTTAGATTTTGTACCGTGTTGACGGTGGTGATTTTATGAGAATTGTGGTGATTTATGGTTTATTGTGATTAATAATCTCTTTTTGGAAGGTATTATTATGTTATTTGTATTCCGGGAGGTTTGGCCTGCGAATTTTAAGAAATGCCAAAAAAACGAGTCCTGACACATCCGTTAATGTCCAAATGAGTTTTGAAAGTTTAAAGTGAAATATGTCGTTTAAAATACTCTAGGTTAATGGAAAGGTATTTTTAAGGTGAATAAAAATGCTAATTAACTTTGGGGGAAATTTTACGATCAAGTTTTACGAGTATTTAAGTGATCCCGACATGAAAAAAAAGACCCGAACCCCTCCTAGGATGCTATTCCTAACCGTGTAAGCCTAGGGGACAAGGAGGCAAAAATTTAGCTAACTTTGTCCTAAGTTGGTACATAAGATGCTTTCCAATCCATCATTTCTCATAATCCTTTCATTTAAAAAAAAAACACATAAGTGTGTGTGTGCCTTATGCGTCTGAACCAAGCAAATCAAAAAACCACCATAAATTTTCCAACTTTAATCAAGAACGTGATATTCCGGGTTGATACGAGTATTTTGGTGTTCATTTAAACAACGTTTGGGTTGTTCGGTTCGTGTCGAAATATACATTTTTGAAGGTTTTCTTGTAAGTTTTAAAATTAAAATTTCGTTTGTCCTTTTGGGTTTATATTGATGCATAGATGTTAGTTGTACAAGTTTGGTTGCGTCAGATTCAAAAAGAAATAAAGGGATTTTGTAGTTTTGATGTTGTGGTCGTGATGGTTGAGAAACATATATTTCTAGATAGCTTATTTTGAATAATAGTTTGTATAGCTTATTTGGTGGGCTTTTCGTGGCTTATTTTGAGTTTATATGCTCACGTCATTTTTCATAATCACTAGGGAAGTAATTTTGATTATTTTCGTGATATGGCATATGTTTGTGGACTATTTTTATAGCTTATGGTAGTAACCAAATGCGATACGTAACTCACTAGCTTATTTTCAAGCTTAATATATGTATTGTGAAGCTTATGGACTCATGGCCCAATAAGCCCATTTAAGCCGTGGCTTAATGGGAGGGCTTATTGTGGTCCAGATTATTTCCTACTTATTAGTATGAGCTTAAATATATAAATCGACATTGGTTTTGGACTTGGATCGTATTTTGGACTTATAAATATCTTAATGGACCCGTATTGGTCCTTAAAGCCCAATAAGCGATATTGGATTAGTTAAAAGAGTATTGAAACGGACTTTATGAACATGTGAAAAATATTTACAAAGTGATATTAGAACGCTATTTGGTGAAAAAACGTTTTAGTAAACATAAAGATTTAATTTGTAATTTTGTCTGAAAAGATGGTCAAATGGTAAAAGTTTTGAAAATTAAGGTTTGAAACCTTGGAAAACGTTATATAAACGTACGGGTCATGTTGAAATTTCGTAAAAAGTTTATACTTAGAAATTTTACTTAAAACATGATTTTTGATTTAAATAATAAAATATTATTACTTTATTTTTATTAAATAAATTCACTAAAAGACAAAAACTATAATTTTTCCCTCTCCCCTCCGAAACATCTCACCTGAATGTTTATTAATGATAACACTTTCCAATTTCAAAAACCCAATTATGATTATTTTCACGTTGACTAAGGATAAACGAATGCCATATCGAGAAAAATTTATAAATTATAAATATAAATTATTTACGTAACATACTTATCTATATTCTTTAAAAAGTATAAGTATGGATTAATTGAGCGAATGGGATTGATATTATTGTTGTGGATATTCGTCAACCATCACACCACTAAATTGTTATGGTTAATAGATTAACCACACTGTCTAAACTCTATGCATCAAAACGAGAATACTGTATAGGAAATGAATTATTAAAAAGGGACATTAGAACTGGACTAGGACATTGCGGGACGTCATGCATTACATGTGTGATTGAGATTTGGTTGCTGAAAGACTTGCTTGAGGTGAGGTTCCCGTAGCGCCATTTTACTTAGTCTTATTCCGTTGAGGAAAATTGATACACAAAAGTTTTTTGAAATGTTTTGAATTGAAACTTGCGGAAATATGGTTTTGTTTTGGGACAAGATATGGTGCTTATGACTGCTATGACGGAATATTATGTGTTGTATGATTGGTTTTGTATCGTAGGGGTAGCGGCCTAACTTAGTATTTGGTATGAATGTTTTGGATCGTATGGACTACTCCTAGCCAGTATTTTGTGTGTAGTTTAGGAGCGTATGGGTACGCCTACCCTGGAATGTGGTGATGTCCCCTCCTAGATTTAGTTCTACCAGCTGGTAGGCCATAAGGTGCGTAAGTATCGAGCATATGAGATTGACTAGCGGGATAGCTAGGTTGTAGTTACATGACTATCGGGGATGCTATTTCCATGTATTTTGTTTGAATATATATTCAACTGTCATATTGCACTATTGACCACTATTTAGAATATAGGCACAACTTTTTAGGTTAAGGTCAAACCTACGAGCTCATCAACTTTAATGTATGTCATAACGGTGTTCTCAGTGCGATTATCCTTTTCAGTATGAAGTGAATAGAGGATAAAAGGTTGTTTGTTTAAGTGTATGGCAATACTAGGAAGTATCCCGTGTGCATTATCTCATATTAAGTCCTATGCATTTATTTTAATTGGTTTTTAAGTATTGAAATATTTTTGTTTTAAGTTGATTTTGGATCCCTATTGTGTGGCACTTTGATATTGTAATAGTTTAACGGATTTGATTTGTGATTGTGAGACATCACCCGAGTTGTTCGCGGGTTATGATGGTCTGTCGTTAACACTTGAAGTTTTATGCAATGTAGTTTTCTCTATACTTGTATCTTTTTTTTAAGATTGAAATCCCATTATGTTGCGCATCCCATATTTTCCCGCCATTGTCGAGGTGTGACAAATATATATGGTGAAACATCATTTCTATACATCTCACCATTTCTCTTCTTCTATCTTATTCTAGCTTCTTCTCTTGCACTTTTCTTGTGCTTATTATTAGTGAGTAGCTTATCGTGTGTTAGTAAGAAACACTTGAAATTAATCGCCACGAGGATGATTTAGTGTGAGTTTTTTTGTGTGTAAAGTGGTTCGAAACTCTTGTTTGACGAAATAATAAAAACGTAGTTTTTCGTGTTAAAAACTCTTTCTTCTAGCAAGTTATCTTTATATCTTAGAATTTAAGGATGAACTTTGTGTTTTAGAACAAAGATAAGAGCTTTAATGATTGTCTAAACGTTTTTCTCATTTTTTGCGATTTTGAGTCTTAGTAAAACTTTACACTTGATCTATGCAATTTAACCGTGTTTAATAACTAAAAATATCTACATTTTTATAGTTAGTTACATGTTATAGAAAAGATAAGTGCAAAAACAACGGATACAAAATGTTACAATCTGTGTTTTTAAGTGCTTTTAAATCTTGCGTATTTGGCGAAATTATTTCGAAGGTTTGGCAAGATTACTTTGTGTTTTGGCGAAACAGTTTCTCAAATAAGGAGAAATAACAAAACCCTCTTTTAAATATCAGAAACAAACTTGTTTTTCACAGTGGAGATTGGACTTGTTAGACCTCGGTGATAAAGTTTGTGTTTTTTGGCTAGTTAATAAATAAACGCTAATAACACAAATAAATATTGATAGGTGCGAATAGTTTTCACATCTTCACGGCAAAAAAATTCTATGTCCTTATTCGAAATATACTTCTTGACTTCTTACTTGGTGTAATAAGGTTCACAGGCGCGATAACGTATTTTTTGTCAGGCGAGATTATAAGATATATCATGAGCCGAATAGATTAAAGTGTGTGTCATGGCGAAATAAATCATAGAGTGTTGAAATAACTTTGGTCCTTGGCGAAACAACTTTCAAGGCGAGATAATTTTTTGGTGAGGTCAACGAAGAAATAAGACAAAGTCAAGGATAGTTTGCTAATATAACAAATATTTAGATTAGCAATTGAGTGAGATACGTTGATCTGAAATGAATCCCGTCTTGATGGCTTAGAATTATGAAGATGGTTTATTTACTTCATACCTTGGTTGTCAAAGAATGGTGTTTCATTCTTATGTCCGTTATTTGGTCTTTGCACTGTGGTGCGTTCTTGTTATGCTCATGTAACGGGTTAGGGTTGTAGGACTTCACCTACACCTTTTGTACTTAAACATTTTTTTGGTGCAATGATATTTACCACGGAAACCCTTTACCCCAAAAAAGATAGTTTGCTAAGTAATTTTCATCGACCAAAAAATAAATTAGAATTTAAACTATTTGGCAACACAATATCTAAGTCCCTTTGTTTCACCACCTCAAAAACAAAACAAATCACAAACAAAACATCAAAATCAAGAACAACATATCGCCACTTAATCGACTTAAGATTCCGGATGACACTAACACGTTGTAATCTAATAGCTAGACACCAAGCCATCTTCTTTCGGTGATGATGAGAATAAACGTATAAACGCGCGTTCGTAGTAATAGTATATCAAGGTTTTCAAGATCGGATCCTAACCCATTATACGTTTTCGTTTTGCAAGATCGAGATCGTAAGTTAAGATACGGGATCGTAAGATCCTACTATAAGTGTACCATTTTCTATAGTTTTCAATATTATATAAATCTAAACAAATTATTAATATATCAATAAACACAAAATAAATAAAAGTTTCAAATAGGAAATGTTGTCAAAAATTTATAACTATAAAAATGTTTTAAGAAGATCCATGAGAACCCTCAGCCTCTATCATTCTTCAAATCCAAGATGCCCACTCAACTAATCGATTTGCCTAACCTGTTTTGATTTCCCTTCATCGAATAACGTTTGAAATGAGTATATGATTCGAATAATAAGCTTTTCTCTATATCTCTCTTGTAAGATCGACGTTATTTTAAGAATAGGGTTCGATTTCTAATCATTTCTTGGTACTAAGTAATATATACCAATCATCTGATTAGTGAGATCTAGGTTTGTTATTCAATGTTAATCCTTGCTAAATATGTCCCTTTTTAATTTTTTATTCGATTCCTAACTTAATCAATAGGTTATAGATCTCTCCTTTCAATGGATGTTTTTTTATGGGTTTGATCCTTTCTTTTTCGTGATTGTGGTTTTTGGAAACACTACCCTTCAATCCAAGATGACTGGTGGTACTCTAATGAAATCGCAGGCGACAGTTTTCCTTCAAAAAGAAAGATTTTACAAGAAAAATTCCCATTCGGTTTTTGTGAACTAATTTACCAGATTATTCAAATTCTCGTATGATCAATTGAACAAAATAGCGTACATGGAACTGTTATTAGATGTGTTAATACCGAATAAAAAAGTCTAAAGCAGGAAGAGATTTGCATTTGTCCGTTTCATTAAGTCTTTAATCGTCTATAGATTTGGTGAAGAATATATGCCTCGATATGGATTGGGATTTACATTTGTTTGCAAATCAGGATAGTATGGAAAGGCCCAAGAAAAACACCACTATAAACCTAAAACTAAGTCCACCCTGCCAAAAAAATGTTTTCGAAGAAGTAAGCAAAAGACCATATTAAAGTCTCCAACAAACTGGTATCTCCTCATAGAAAATGTAGGATTATACATCAATAATTACAGAGTATAATAAGGGGTAACCTCCTTATGTCCTACTGGAAATTCGATTTCAACTGCATCCTGCACTTGTGTTAGATAAGAGAGATGAGGTAGCTGGAAATAGGGTATTTCACTAATTAGTGCTATGGGGAGAGTCAATTCCTATTGATACAATACCAAGTTACAAAATCCCTTCTCGTGGACGAGGTGATTCGTGAATTTTACAATTGACCTAACTTGGAGGCTTGAGTTTATGTTTGAATGTGGATAAACCTGAACGAAAAGAAATATGGGTTAACATGTTGGGATCAATTCTTGGTTTCAAGTAAACATGAAGTAATCCGGACTTTGGTCAGTGATAACAGTAGTGTGTTTAGAAATTTGAGTGGAGTCCCCCCACTTATGCTAGGTCTCTCCTCCAAAACGATTGATAAAATCTGTAACAAAATGGGGAGAATTGCTGAACATAGAAGACTCGTATGATGACTCCTTTTGGACGTAAAGGCGTCTATTTCATATTTAAACTAAACATCCGTATGTCAATTTTGAATCTTTTAAAATTTTGTTAAAGGTAAAGTGTATATGGTTCGCGCACAAGAGCTATTACATTTGGACTCCATTCTATTTGAATCTAAAAAGGGAACATGATTATTCCTCGGAAGACAAACTGTTCAAGTATTAGGATCTAAAAAAAGAAAAAAATATAAGATAAACACGTATGAGAAAGAGGAGGGTGGAGTTTAATATATTGAGATGAAGGAATTTGCTGAAACCTATTTTATATGGAAAAATCTTCTCAGTCAATGTAACACCATTGTACTCACGTGATAAGGAAATTTCTGTTGATAATCCTTTTGGACTAATGATCTATTAGGTCTAAAGAAGCCTGTAGAAGGAGAATTTTGGAACCGAGTCCCTTTGTCACACCCCCGGGCTCTCGCCAGTGGATCTTGAATTCAAGTGACAATGAAACGAATACGGAGTTTTCACCAACGATAAGTGCTAAGTTAATGAAACAATTCCAAGTGGTTCCATGAAGATGTTTCGTTTAACTCTGTTGGGGGAAGTGGGATAAAAAAGGGGGATCTAGTTTTGGAGTGCTCGATGAGATTTATATCGTGGGGGTAGGGCTATGGGGTATACTATGAGAGGGGTGTGAAAAAGATATCGAATCCCAAGCATTAAAATCAAATGATACGAGGCAGTTTTTAGATTATTTTTTTTTGAATTTAGTCTTTAAATATCAAGGGCTTGGTAGCAAGTCCAAAAAGGAGTGTTAATGGAGTTTTATCTAATAAATAATAAACCTTAATTTTATATTGCAATTGCAAAGAACGAAGATTGATCAGGAGTCTCACAAGGATGTTAAATTAATGTGGGGTAACCTCGAATTATGACTACGTGTTTTTAGTGAATCGGCTGGTAATTCCTGGTGAATTCTTTGTAATTTGGAGGAATCATTTTTTTTTCAAGAAGATTAGTTACGAGCTCGTATTCATCTGTAGCCATTTAATGGGACGTGGATCCCCTAGTAAAACTAAGCTTCTTGTTGTGTCTATTTACGCCCTACCGCAGCAACCTTCCAATTAGACGGGTGTTATGGGAATATATTACTTGATTTGATTTTGGGACGTTGGAATGAGAGGATATTTTTTAATGGGCGACTATAAACGAAGAGCTGTACCAATTGTTGAAAGACCCGAGGTACGAGTTTAAAATGTAAAAAACGCTATAGATTTTTTAATCAATTCATATCTTCTTCTGGTTTATGTGTAAATTAAAATGGGAAGGGTTACACGTTACCTATGGTCACAACCCTTCGGCGGAAAAAATGATATGATAGGATAAGTATCCTAGTTTCGGAATGGTATACTTACTATTTTTCCCTCTTCACGACCTGCCCTCCATAATCCCCGTGTTCTATTTTGACCGGCATCTTTACCGGACCCATCCGTCCGATTTTTTATATTGAAGTAACAGAAGTGGACTTGGACCGATTCCTTTCAGGTTCTCTCATTCGTGGATCAAACTCGTTGGTTTTGATGATATGGTGTGAACAGACTTGCGCGGCCTTGGCTTAATTCGGACAATAAAAAAATGATTCGGTTAAAAAGAAGTTACAAGACTCAAAAAATTTATCAGGTTGTGGTTTAAAACGATAAGAAAATTACTAGTGCATGTTTCTAAAGAACTCCATTGTTTCTTGTCTGTGTCTTACACTGGGCGTAGATATTGATAAACGTTTGGATCAATATGGGCCTATTGATTCGTTGATTTTTAGGCGACAAGACTTAATGAGTAACCTGAATGATCTAAAGGAGATGGAAGAATATCGGATTTTGTCGTCCAGGAAAGCAAAAGTCAGATGGGCGATTTTAAGTGATGAGAACTCGAATGTATTTTCATGGAATCATTAACAAAAAACGTCTAATCTAGCCATCCGTGGAGTGTTTGAGTTGATGTACGTTGTGCCAACCAGATCCTATCTTAGTGAAGATAGCTATTAAAAGATCACTATGAAAGCTCTTTTTAAATAATGCCGCAAATGTGCCTATATTGAAACTCAGTTTCTCTTTGATTCCGAATCGGTTTAACTACGATAGGTTTCTCGACTTAGAGCTCATGTGTCTCATGATGAGATTAGAATAGGCTGAGTGTGATTGTGGAATCAAAAAGTCACCGTGCCCGGACAGGGGTTCACTTTTGAATTCTTTAGAAAATTATTTGGAAAGGTTATTGGTCCGGATTTCTGTGACTCCTTGAGCATTTCTTTTAAACATGGCTCGTTCACTAAGGGTGTAAACTCTCTTTTATTGCTCTGTTCTCTAAGATCCCCCCAAGTCCTGGATGCCAAAAATTCGTCAACGATCATCGCCCTATTAGTTTAATAGGGTGTATTTATAAGGTTGTCACTAAGATTTTGGCAAGCCGTTTTGGCTATGGTTATAGCAGCCTTAGTGTCTAAACACTCAATCCGCGTTTGTTTTCTGGAAGACAAAATCTTGGATGGGTCCCTTTCATTCTTAACGAGAGTGCATGATGGTGTAAAGGAAAAAAAGAAAGCGGTGTATATTTAAAGTTGATTTTGCTAAGGTGCAAAATGAACTCGGTTCGTTGGTGACTTCTGCTATGACGACCTTGAGGCTTTTGGATTCGGTTCGACTTGGTGTAACTTGGATTAATGTATTCATATTCTTGCTAAGGGAAGGCTTTCGATAAACTGAGTTAATCGGAATCCCTCTGACTAGTCGACATATTCATCGGGGTCTTAAACAAGGTGGATTACCGCTATCGCCTTTTCTTTTAAACTTGTTATGAAGCTATTGTCATTTATTCCGGTTTGTAAACAGCAGTTGGATGAATAATTTGTTTAAAAAGGCATCAGTTTATCAGGTGTCTGTTGGCTGTAATCTCATTTATTTTAAGCGGAGGACGCCTTTTTTATGGGCCGAATGGTCCTGATAATAATTTGATAGGTATTATTCAATATTCTTAAATGTTTCCATCTCGCCGTCGGGATAACGAGATTAATATTCATAAGAGCCAAATTTTGGGTGTGGGGTCCTCGCGGTCATCGCGGTCTAGAGTTGAGGATATGGCTTCTTCTTTAGGTTGCACTATTATGGAAAACAAGTTCCGTTATCTTGGGGTTATGGTGGGGGCTGGGATGACTCGTCATAAGGCTTGGGATGATGTAATTTTAAAGCTTCAATCGCGTTTGTCTAAATGGAAAGCGAAAACCCTCTCGATTGGTGGTAGGCTTACTTTGTTAAAATCAGTTCTCGGTGCATCTCCCCTTTATAACATGTCCATTTTTAAGGTTCCTAAAGGCGTGCTTAAGGTTATGGAGTCAATTCGTAGTAACTTCTTTAAAGGTGCCAGCATGTTGGAGAAAAAAATTTCCTGGATTGCTTGGGATAAGGTGTTAGCTTCGAAGAAGAAAGGGGGTCTTGGGGTTTCGAGTTATTTCGCTCTTAATCGAGCGCTCCTCTTAAAGTGGGTTTGGCGTTTCGTTTCGCAAGATGATTCTTTGTGGTTTCGTGTTATCCAAGCGGTTCATGGGGATAAGATTGATTCTCATTCAGTTCGTAAGGTTTCCATATGGAGTTCGATTTTGAAGGAAGTTCAAGTGCTTAAGTCATCTGGATTTGATTTCTTGTCGTATTGCTCTAAACGTATCGGGGATGGTCAATCTACTAGTTTTTGGAAAGAGACTTGGATGGGGGATATTCCCTTGTGTGAGTTGTGTCCGCGTTTGTTTGCCCTTGATTCTGCTCCCAATATTTGTGTGGCGGCTAAGATGGCTGGCCCCCTGGATACGTCTTTTCGGAGATCAGTTAGAGGAGGGGTCGAACAGCAAGAATTCTCAGATTTAAGTTCGTTTTTGAATTCAGTGGTTCTTTCAACGTCTAATGATCGTTGGTATTTCTCCCTTTCTAGCAGTGGTGAATTTAGTGTGAAAGATACTCGTCTTGCTATTGATGATTTGGTGCTTCCCTCTCATTCTGAGCCGACTAGGTGGGTTAAGTTAATTCCTATTAAGATTAATGTTTTTATGTGGCGAGCTCGTCGGGGGTGTTTGCCTACTAGATACAATCTGGTCCAAAAAGGTGTTATTTTGGAGTCCACTTCTTGCCCGGTTTGTTTTTCGGATGAAGAGGATGTCCATCATTTGTTATTTCGATGTTCTCTATCTCAGGAGGTTTTGCATCGTGTTTGCCGTTGGTGGGAGATCGATTTCCAGCTTTGGCGTTCGTTCTCAGAATGGGACGAGTGGTTCTCTTCTATTCGTCTTCCGGGTTCAGTTAAAGGTTTTTTGGAAGGAGTCTTCTACGTTGCTTGGTGGTTTATTTGGGGATTTCAGAATCGTTCTACTTTTGATGTTAATAAGCCGTCTAGATCGATCCTTTTTGAGAATATTGTCTCTTCCTCCTTTCTTTGGTGTAATAGTAGGTGTAGTAGGAAGTTCTCTAGGGATGATTGGCTTAAAAACCCGCATTTAATATCTTTGTAATTTCTTTTCTAGCTCCTTGCTAGTTTATAAAATTTTGCCGTTCAAAAAAAAAAACTTTAATTCGGTTGTTAAAACACATTCAAGTTTTTAAATTATTTTATTAAAGTCATTCAAAGTTTTTTCCAACTATTAAAAGCTTAATCAACTTATAATACGATCCAACATTAGTGAATTTTATTAGAAAAATTATAACTTTTATATAAAGGGCAGCAGTTGCCATTAATGTGTGGGTTTTACTCGGGTTTGACTCGGCTGCTTTTGGCGGGTTTCGGCCGGTTTCGACGGGTTAACCCAGTCTGACCCGTTTTTTTTATTAAAATACTACTCACCAAGCCCGATATGATACGTGTCTCTCATCCTCCGTCTATGTTAAACACGTATCTACACCTTTGATAAGTATTCTTCCTTCTCCAAGACATGCAAAACACACACAACCTCCTTCCTCAAATTTCTCCCTCATCCTCTCTCTAAAAATACTGCCACACATCGTTGTCTCTCTAAAAATCCGGTCAGCCACGCAGTTGTGACCGTCCTCTGATCTCATCCGAACACAAGATAACGGCTTTTTAATTCTTGCGGGATGTTTAATTAGATTAACAAATGTATAGTATAGTAATTTTGTAGGTTCAAAAAAGTCTAAAGGTTTGTTGTAATTTTCTGTTTTGTTTTTGATTTTTTTCTGATAGTAGGTTCGACCCGTTCCGGCTTCATTCATTCATCCTCATCACTCCCAATTTCACTCTCGGTAAGTAATTTAATTATTCCAAAACCATAATTTATCCCCATGTTCTTATAAATATTTATTTAGTGTTGGGTTAAATTTGATCTCAAATAATCTGATTGTGAGTTAAAAATATTTATTTAGTGTTGGGTTAAATTTGATCCCAAATAATCTGATTGTAAGTTAAAAATAATACCCTTTTGGGTTTCTGATATTCATTTCGACAAATTTATTGCAACTAAATAATATTTCATTTGTTGATTTAGAAATATCGAGTATGCTGTTGAATATATTTTGTATGTTCCATTTTATATGAAATAAGCGAAAATGGCAAAAAGGGAATTTAAAGTTATATTGTTTGTAATGTGTGGAAATGGCTATTCAGACTGATGAATAACTGGGTGTAAGAAAATTGTTTTGAATAAGCAGTTTGACGTTGCTTATTTCAAAATGGGATAAGCAGTTTCAATAAGCAACCCCAAACACTCTTTATTTTGGGGTCGTGTTTTCTCTTGAGTTATTTGACTTTATAAATTATATGTAATTGCTAACCATCATCATAATTACGAAAAGTGCAAACCAGGACATTTCACTATGTAACAGTTAGGTTCTTATCCAAAAAGTGTAGCAGTGAGTTAGTTTAGAAAACAAGTCCCTGAATATGCCTTCTTTTTTCAAATTTAGAGTTGGTTTTTGATTTTGAAACATTTGGACTTTGTTGTCTCACGGAGAGGATGGATTTGGTTTTATAATCGACGTGACAAACACCAAACTCAAGTTGTAGTTGCTTATTTAATAGACCTTGTTAGAAAAGAATCTGTTCCACCGGAAAGTGGAACTCCGATGGAAATGGAGGTGAAATTTAAAGGTGTGAAATGGTTTTCTCGGACTTGAGATTTAAAGTAGTTTCTAAAAAATGGTGTTACTGACTAGGATGTGTATCCTGACGATTTTAAACTTGCATTATCAAAAGCTTTGAGTAGTATATTGCAGGTATACATTTCATATCAAGTCATGTTTCTGATAAATGTTTGATTCTTTTATGTCATATGTTTAAATTATTTGTGTTAAGCCTGTCCGTGACCGTTTCAAAATGATGAGAACGCATAGTCTATTGAAGATGGTTCCAGTATGTATTCATCCATAATATTATTGTGGGTGACAGCTTATGCAAGTTAATAATGAAGTTTCCTCTTTAAATACGTTAATTTAAAAATTAAGTTAACATGTAGCAACATAAGTTGTAGGTAATCTAACAACATATTTAGAGTATGAAGAAAATGTTAGATATTAGAAAAAGACTCGGTCACCTCGTGTATTTTACTGTTTATTATAGCTCGTAGTTTAATAGTTAATAGT
>BQNB010107925.1:0-23060 GCA_026074375.1 Tanacetum coccineum | reverse complement strand
TTTACCAATTAATTAGAACGTACTCGTTGATCCCAAGGGTCACCTACTGGTCCAACTAAGCTCACAATCTAAAGGCAAAGACAGGTTGTTAATCGTGATCCTATTGGTCTAGATGTATTAATCACTATATGGAGAGCTATCCCGGCATCAAGATTACTTGGTCCGTATCACTAGATCCAGTTGAATGATATGTCGCATATTAAAGCACATAAACAAGTGTAAACTGATAAACATAAACAAGCATACAATAAACCAAACATTTAAATCTTCATAATAATGGCTAATACCCAAAGGTATCATAATTAATACAAGAGTAATTGCTTAGCTAAGGTAAACTAACCGAGTTAACGAATGATACTAAAAACTGAACGATTACAAAAGTATAAGAAATTACACGTTTTCTCCTATGGATTGGAATGCGTTGCGAGACCTCTTCTGCTCTTTTTCTCTGTTGAAAATTGACTTTTGTGGTTTAGGTATCGAGAATATGAATTAGCAAAATTAAAACTTATTTTTAAGTTTTCTATTTATAAGGTCTAGAGTCGGTTCAATACGACGTATCCAATATCTTGGATACGGCGTATTAGGGTTTCTTGTAGTAGGGACCACATTTGATATCTTCTAGAATATTCACATACTATATCTCTAATACGGCATATTGGTCTTCTCTGGATACGGCGTATTGATCATGTTTCCTTCGTGGTCTTTGGTGAGCGCATGCACAAATACGCCGTATCTTCCTTGATGGATACTACTTATTGGTTGTCAGAACATTAATCTTCAAAATATCTTCGTTTCAGCTTCAGAATGCGTGCCTTTTGATAATATTCACCAAGTACTTCGTAATTACTGCAATTCTCAAATACAAACGATTAAGTAACAATTCTTTGCAATAATTATACAAAATGAGTTAATTACATGGGACAAATGATGTTATAAAATAGACATTATTTGATGTCATCAGGATTATCTAATCTAGACAAGTGGTATGCGGCCAGATTTTCTGCTTCCTTTTTAACCTTAATTTCAATATTAAAGCCTTGAAGTAGTAGAACCCACCTTATTTATTAAACAAGTACTTCAAAGCAGAATGATCAGTGTAAACCACAGTTTTTGATAAGATAAGATAAGGGCAAAATCTGTCAAAGGCAAAAACTACTGCAAGAAGTTCTTTTTCAGTAGTGGTATAATGTTCCTGAGCATTATTCAGCGTTTTGCTAGAGTAATAAATGGGTTTGAATTTCCCATCAGTCTGTTGCCCCAATACAGCTCCAACGGCAAAATCACTAGCATCATACATTAGTTCAAAGGGCACGTTCTAATCAGGTGATATTATAATGGGTGCAGTAGTTAATTTTTCTTTTAAGATATTAAATGCCTTTTTGCAATCATCAAAAAAGTCAAATTTCGCATCTTTTAGTAAGAGTTGGGTCATGGGTTTGGATATCATAGAAAAGTCTTTAATAAACCTACGGTAAAAATCTGCGTGCCCTAGGAAACTCCTAACGCCTTTCACGTTCGTTGGATAGGGTAGTTTAGCAATTGTGTTAATTTTAGCCTTGTCTACTTCAATCCCTGACCTATAAATTTTATGTCCCAAGACAATCCCCTCTTTTACCACAAAGTGACATTTTTCCCAATTAAGGACTAGGTTAGTCTCTTTACATCGAGCCAGCATATTATCTAAATTAGCCAGACAATCGTCAAAAGAGTTACCGAATACAGAGAAGTCATCCATGAATACTTCCATAAAATCTTCTACCATGTCATGGAAGATTGCTGTCATGCATCGTTGGAAAGTTGCAGGCGCGTTGGATAGCCCGAAAGGCATCCTCTTATAAGCGAATGTTCCATAGGGAAAAGTGAACGTTGTTTTATCTTGATCTTCTGGTGCAATGGGAATCTGGAAGTACCCTGAAAAACCATCAAGAAATTAGTAATATTCATTTCTAGATAAACGTTCTAACATTTGATCAATAAATGGGAGAGGAAAATGGTCCTTTCGGATAGCGTCATTAAGTTTATGATAATCGATGCATACTCTCCACTGTTGGGAATTAAAGGGCTTCTACAAGTTTATACTACTGGAAGGACTTAGTGTTTCTATTGAAGATTGAAGAATATAAACTAAGTCATTAGTACTGCCAATTGTAGTATTAGTACTGCTGGTTATAGTTAGTACTGCCAGTATTTGGGACAACATGAATGGGGCTGACCTAAGTGCTATTAGACGAGTGGGTAAATTAAGCATGAATCAAGCTGCTTAACAATTTCTTTTTTGACCATCCATCTTAGACTGTAAGATTCAAACGCCTTTGGGTGAATAACAAATGTTTGAAATCATTCCTCATCGGGATTTATGCCATGCAGGAATGATGGACTTATTCCTTTGATATCTGATATTTTCCAAGTAATTGCTCCTTTATGCTTTTCCAAAACCTACAAAAGCGGCTTTTTCTCTTTCTTAGATAAGTTAGATGAGACAATCACTGGAAAAACTTCATTACCATGTAAATAAGCATACTCTAAGTGAGATGGTAAGTCTTTTAGTTCAGGTTTCTTTTCATCAATCTCATTAGCTCTTGCTGAATAAAGATGTTCACTTTCAACCCCTTCGCCTTCAGTTCTTTCCGAATACGCGTATTGGACAGAGTCAATACACATATGTTGTTTCTATATCAGAATTAATTACAACTTACTCACCACGGAATTGCAATTTTCCAGATCTGTTTGATTAATCGTTTTTTCTAGATCTCTTAATAAAAATAAGTCTAAATGATCACTCTCTAATAATTCTTAGGTTTCTTTATTAATAGTATCATCTAAGTCATCGATACCGTAGCATTCATCATACTCGGAAGTTTTATTAATTGATCCATATCAAAGATCACCTCATCATCTCTTACCCTAAGTGTTATCTTTTTATTAAATACATCAATCATAGCTCGAGCGGTAGCAAGAAAAGGTCTCCCTAAAATTATCAGAATTCTAGAGTCTTCGGGCATATCTAATATAACAAAGTCAATAGGGAGATTGTTTGGATTATAAAAGTGTCGATTATAATACTTTAAGTGGTTTTATTTATTATTAATGCTTACACTTTATTTTACTTAATAGAAAGTAGTTTGTAATAAGGTTTAATATGATAAAAGTGAAAATAGCATATATAACAAAGACTAGGGACTAAATAGCAAAATTAGGAAAATAAAGGAATGGAAGCTCTCCTCCCTCTCTCTTATAAACAGTCACCTAACATATTAGGTGGTTATGCCTTGTAACAAAAACTCCCTTTATCCCTCCTTTCTTCTCTTTTGTTATAAATTTAGAAATGGGACTTATTATCCCTCTCTTAAAATTCTCTATTTCTACAATTGCTCTAATATCGTATGATTCAAGCTAATTCAAAGAGCTAACAAGATGTAGCTTATGCCATTAGGGATTATAGTGTTTGTGTTCGTGTTTCGTTACGTATTACGAGTAACGAGAGCAAATTCCATGTATTCGAGTGTAGTTGTGATCATTTGGAGCAATTTCAACATCATATCTTCTTGTTACACTTGTTTTCAACAACATTATGGCCAAGAAGTGATCGTGTTCGCGTATTTTAGGCAATTTCGATACGTTATATTGAGGATTTCTACGTATTCAATGTGTTTATCGAGCTTTGATCATTTTTTGGTAGTCTTTAGTGTTGTGTGATTCGAGTTGTAATAGGTATACTCGTTTTTGGTTTTATTGAAAATGGTATAATAGGTGTTTGTTTCTCATTTTTGATTTCCTTTTTTTATTTGTAATAGATTCACATGTTTTTGGTTATATCAAAAAGTGTGAATTAGGATTGAGTATCATTTTTGGAAAGGTGACAAAAATTGAGATACACGAATTTTCGGTTCTATCGAAATTCATGTTAGGAATATCATTTTCGAAATTGTGGTAATTTTTGAATTCATCAAGGCAAAACCACATTTTTGGTTCTATCAAATTTTTGAGGGTTCATTTTCGGACATACTTAAAATTTAGCTTTTTATCAAATTTAACATCATTACGGTTTTATCGTAGTGAGTAAGTCGAAATTTTGATTAAACGCACATTTAAAAAGTGTAGATCGCAATTAGGAAAGTTCAAAATTTATTTACTGCTTTGTCCGAGATCATACTATTCGAGATAAGGTTCCAAATTCAAGTATATTTTTGTCTGAGATCATTCTATCTGAGATACGGTTTCGAATTTAAGTATAGTTTTGTCCGAGATCATAATGTCCGAGATGCGGTTCCGAGATTGAGTATAGTTTTGTCCGAGAACTCTTTTGAATTTGATTATAAATGAACTATTTGGTCAAAATCAAATTTGTTTAAAGAATTGTCAAAAGTTTATACCATTTCGACAAAAGGTGTAAAACACATATCACGAATAGAACTCTTTTTCGTCTACAATGATCCAATCTTTGAATCACAAGAAATATCGACGTCTAATGCACATCAACAATCTCTTGCTGATGCCGGTTCTAAGACTAGACCTTCGGTTGCTGAAAGAGGTAGCTATATTTACTGGAAGTCATTTTAGGAAGATACCTTTAATGAAGAGAGAGAATAGAAAGTGGCTTAACAAGGCAATTGATGAAGGTCTATATGAGTTTAGAATTTTCACTCCTTCTAAAACTAAAGCACCAAGGTTGCAAAAAAGAGGACTTAAGAGGAGTTGATTTGAAATACTATGAAGTTGAGATTGAAGCCATGGATTTAATTTTAATCTCTATTCCAAATGATATATATAACTCTGTGGATGCTTGCAAAACTGTAAAGTCCATGTGGCAAAGGTTGAATGTTTAATGTGAGGAAATGTGCAAAACAAAGTTGATAGGGAAACACGCTTCAATAATGAGTTTGATCAATTCGTTGCTGAACTAGGAGAATCACTTGTCTTAGTTTACAATCGTTTCACTCAGCTAATGAATGATCTTGAAAAAAATGACATCATATTTCCAAACGTCACTGTTAACATAAAGTTTCTAAATTGTTTACAACCTGAATGGCTGAAGTATGTAACTCAAGTTCGTCTTGCAAAGAGATTGACAGAGGATTCTTATGATGATTTATTTGATTATCTTCAACAATTTGAGAAACTAATAAATGCATCAAGAGCAAAGAAAGTGGAAAAATCACATGATCCTCTTGCATTGGTCAAGCAATGGGTTTAATCTTCAAGAACTACAAACTTACTATGTCATTGACATTCCCCTTTAGTGGTTGATTCTGTTGATGACTATCAAGGAAGATAATTGTTCAAAAAAACAATTATGAAGATCCACTCACCTGTGCAATCATTTTACTTGATCGGGCTATCACTCAACGTTTCTTTAATCCAACAAATAATCATCTTCGAACTTCTTCCAACACCAAAAATCATGCAATTGTTCAAGGTGACAGGGTAAACATTCAAAGCAAAAATTCTGGGAATGATGGCAGAAATATAAGATGATCATATGTTCAAGAGAAAATCATTGAGGGTAATAATGTTTGGAATGATGCTAGAAACATACAAAGAACTCTTTGAACTACGTCTTCAGGCACTACAGCAAATGTTCAATGCTACAACTGTAGTGAGAAAGGTCATTATGCTCACAGCTGTCCAAATCTAAGAGTCCAGGATTCAAAGTATTTCATGGAAAATTTGTTGCTAGCAAAACAAGATGAAGCAGGAGTAACTCTTACCGATAAACAAAACGATTTTCTCTTTGCTGATAATTAACAGATGGAAGAAATTGAGGAATTGAGTGCAAAATATATGGCATGATGGGAGGATTCAATCCACAAAACTTTTAATTCTGACGAAGGCCAAGTATGATTATGCAATTTCTCAGTGAGGTTTCAAAACACTATCCACAGTTTGTTAATCATTATGCTAAAGTGCAACAAGGAATAAAAGTATCCGAAGCAACCTAAAATTATTAACAACACAATTGGTGATGATCAAATTGATAGCAATATTATATTTGTTGAACCAAATGGAGATGTTAATAGTGGCAGTGTTAAATATGATAACAATGTTCAAGAATCATATGTATTAGAACAATTAGCTAGAAATGCATTTAAGGAAGCTGAGAAACAACAAAAATCTGCTCAAAAAGTGCAACAACAAAATACAGTGTTGACTAAATAGATTGAGTCGTATAAGGAAAAAGTTTGGGTTTTTGAAATGTCCGATGGAAATAACACTATTTTTTAATGAGTATGTTGAGGCTGATCGAAAGGCAAAATGATTTGAACAAGAGTCACAATCTCAATTTATTCATGATCGAGATGCTATTCAAGATCTAGAACAATAATGTGATAAATTAGACTTGTTTGTTGTTGAATTCAAAGGACAAATTATGGAACTTCCAAAGACACTGTCAATTTTGAAACGAAGAATGAGTGAAAACAAAGATAAATACCATGACACTGTCATAGATCTTGAAGCCAGAGCTAAAAAGAATGAAGATATTGTGTTAAAAATGGGTAACTCCTTACAAGTAATGTTTATGCTTGGATTAAAACCTATGTCATTTTAGGATTCAAAAGTAAAACATGGTTTGGGGTACACAAATTCCTTATCTCTTAATGAAAGTAATTTTAGAATACAAATTCATTACGATGCTTTCTTGTCTGTTGATTGATTCTAAAACTTTAAATAAATGTTAGAGAATAGTGAGGAAATTCTGATGATGCAACAAGAGTCCCAAATCAAATGAAAGGATATTCACAGATCGAATGCTGTTGAGAAAAACATAAGTTTGAAACAATTGAGTACAAAAAAGTTAAAATGCTCTTTTATGAAGATTTTGTTCCACAAAAGGAATTTTCTGCTGAACAAAACTATTTCTCATCCTCTTTTATATCTTCTAAAAATTCTTCAAATGCATGTTCACCGTATTCATCTTCTAAGACAAAACCAACTGTGACACCAATGCCAATTACAAATCAAATGCTTGTAGATTTGAATTTAATGAAAATTGTTTTCAAAACTTGTTTGATTATTACAACCATTCTAAAAGTGAAAGATTTTCTCACCTTCAGAAGAAATACGGTTAACTAATTTTTGTCAACAAGAAGTAAAACCAATTCTTCATGAATTGTATTTGCATTTTGAAATCTTTCAAAAAAGATTTTTCAGAGATATAAAAGAAATGAAAGATGTTTTTGACTCAAACAGAAAAAAAAAAAAAAAAAATGGGGATATAAATAAAAAAACAACATTCCCCTTTTTATGTTTTTTGTTGAAAAAAAAAAAAAACAAAAAATCCAAACAAAACTGAACTTTTGAAAACAATCTTGAAATCAAATGTTGTGTGTAGTTGAGTCATGAATGTATAGGACAATAGATGCATGATGAAATTGAGAAAAATGTCAACGGAGACTCCATTGATAAATCCATAAAAGATGCAAAAACGAATATAATATTCTTTGAAAATGATGTTTAAAGTTGTTATAAAACAAAGTATCGAGTTAGAATTACAATTTCAACTGAAAAGAAAGAAGCAAATGTGAATCTTCTTTGAAAAACGTTTGTCAAACCTCTTGGATATCAAAAATGGAAAAGCTTGAGAGTGAGAACGTGTCTTTGGAATTTCAAGTACAATCTTTGAAAAAAGAACGAGACAATGTAAAAACAGAATATCTAATGCTTTTCGATTAAATTAAAAGGACAGGAACTCAAACTCAAGGGGAAATCAATGAGTTGATTGAGAATGTTAATCAAAAGACCTACGCCTATACTGGAATGTTCATGTCAAAATTAAGATCTTTTGATAACATATTTGAGTTAAAAGCTAAAACTGAAAATGCTAAAAAAGTTAACGTTTGTGAAAGTAAGTTTGGCAAAGATTCACTTTGTTTCTGATAATCTTCTTTGTGTCACGTGTTAAATAACCGTTTTTAAGAAAAATGTTGTTCCTAAAACAAAGAGAAACATGTCTTGTCAAAATTATTTACTTTACAAACTTCACTAACAAGACAACAAGCTATGAAACCAACAAAAATGTCATAAACACGAGAATGTACAAAGTGAATGACACAAAACACAAAATACACAATAAAGCTAAGAGTGTTTTATCTTCTACCGGATGAGAGCTATTTCTAGAGTTAGAAAGACCATTTAAATAAGATTTATCATTCCAAAGATAGTGTATTATTCACACTAGAATTCTTCAGAGAAAGGAGAGTTTCTAATAGCTCACAAATAAACATCAGATGTTACATCTAAGAAGATGAATCCACAAAAATATTGCAACTAATGATGGATTTTAAAATAATACAACAAAAATTTTACTCTTATAAGCAAAGAAGTATTGTGTGTTACTTTTGCTAAAAATGTTCTTATCCCATGTCATGATGATTGTCTTGCGAAATATAAATTTTGAATGTGATCAAAAGCTTAGGAGAGCTTATTCAATCTTTAGAACAGCAAATCTAAGTTAAAAGATCCTACTCCTGTAGTTTCAAGACTATGTTTTCTATTCAGGTTGTTCATCCAAGTCCTTAGATACTTACTTCTGTTAGTTTTGAAAAACTAAGATTGTGCAGTTACTACTTAGTGCCAAATTAAAGGCTCTAGTGCTTTTTATTTGCGAGAATAAAAACATAAAAAAATTAAAAAAAAAAACCTTTCAGGTTTTTTTATTTTTTCCCCCCCCAAAAAAAAAAAAAAAAAAAAACTAACAATTACATGAAGAACAATTCAAACTATTTGAATTGTGTAAAAGTGGTACGATTACAAACAATGTTGGTTGGTTTACCTATTAAAAACTCCTCCGATTAATAGTCGACCTATGTTAAAAAAACATCGGAATCTATTAAAAATTGGGCAGTCAATTGTTACTTGTCCAGGAACTGTGGTCTTCTGTTAATGCAAGTGGTTCAAATGTTCTGTGGTTAGTTGATAGTTGGTTGTTCAAAGATATGACGAGTGATCGTTCATGCTGAAAATTTTTGTGAGAAAATTTAATGGGAACCCGTACGCTTTGGTAAACGATCAATTCGTAGAAATTAATGCTATGGCGATTATGTACACAGGCAACTACTGTTGGCATATATGTCGTGAAGTAGAAACATAATATATTCAGTGTTAGACAATTCTGACGGTGATCTAGAAGTCGTTTTTCACTCAAAAATGTACTACGTGCAAAATCTAGAAGGAGATGATTTGCTTACAGGAGATCATGAATCAAATTTGTATAATTTCCATTTTTGATATGGCTGCTTCTTCACCTGTTTGTCTTATGTCCAAGCACTTCGATAAGTCATGGTTATGGCAACGCAGACTATCACCACATTAATTTCAGGTACCATAAACGATTTACCAAATACGGACCTGGTTGATGGTTCTTCTGAAATTCAATTATGGAAAAGGCTCCACCTATGTTCTGATGTGAGCCGGGATAAGAGGCAGAAAGCTTCTCTCACACCCACTTGGTCAAAAGTTATCATTATAAAGTTGGAATGTTACACATGGATTTATGCGGACCATGCGGGTATCATCAATCCAAATGGAAGGCGATACATTTTGTGGATCGGTGATGATTATTCTGATTCACATGGGTATAATTTTCTTCGCATAAAAGAGGAAACCCAGTGATAATCAAGAAATTTATTTGGTCGCGTTCAATAAACTACAATGCCAAAGTTTTGCAAGATTTACACGACAATGGTACTGATTCAAGAATGCAATTCTCGCTCAATATGACAGTTAGGTATTTATTTTACTTTTTTTCATGCAAACAATTTTTGATTGCTTGTAGCTTAACAAAATGGTGTTGTGATCGGAGAGTAATCGTTACCTTTGTCGAGGTTGCATGCATAATGTTATCTTTTCTAAGTTTCCAGGATTTCTTGGGCTGAGCAGGTGTTAGGAATTACAAAAAGTACGGCTTTCAAACATAGTTAATCGTTGCTCGTTAGATTAATCATTGTACTGGTTGTAAGCTAACCGAGGCCAAGACACATTGGAAAGCCATGGCCGGTCATAGCTAGATGTATTTATACCCTCTCCACACATGGAGAGGGTGTTGGTTGTTTATTTTCTCACATAGTAATCTAATTGTTCTTTCTTTGTTCTTCTCTAAGTGTTCATCCAACCACCTCTTTCTCTCTCTAAAAACCTAAACAAATTCTATTATATATGTGTTAAGATATTCTACAATTGGTATCAAGAGCCATGGGGTGTTTGTGAAGGTTTTGTGTGCGTTTGTTACCTTTGTTTACTCGTGTATCTTGGTTCGAACCATTCAAAAAGTTTTCACTTTTTGAGGGTTTAAAAACCATAAAGCTTTAAACTTTCTTCCTTATTTATCTTAGTTTAGGCTAGAAGTACAAGAAAATCTTTGAAAAACCATAAAAATTTTCTTTTTGAGTCTTTTTGGTTAGAAAAAGGGTTTTGTACCAAGAATCTTGATTTCAAAATTTTCGTGTCAAAAAACATTAAGTTTTGTGTTTTAAGGTTCTAAATAGTCTTAGGTTAGGTAAGAAGTTACTAGATAATAATCGGGTAAAAACATCAAAAAGTGAGTCTTTTTAAGATTTTTGAGTTTTGAGTTTCGTAGAGAGTTTGGGCGAATTATACGTTAAGGCGGGTTATACACGTTTCTCTTCAGTCAAATTATACGTAGTTTTACGGGGCGAATTATAGTGTGTGTTTAATAGTGGATTTATTAAGTATTTTGTTCAGGCTTTTGTAGAAATTTCCAAAGGCGTTTATACCTGCTTCATTTCCATGGGAGATTTATTTAGTGTTTATTTCCAGGCGATTTTTACGTGGTTTATTTCCAGGGTCGATTTATTCGTGGTTTATTTCAGGCGCGAATTTATACGGTTTTATTTCCAAGGCATCTTTATACGTGTTCATTTCCAAGGGCGATTTATATGTTTATTTCCAAGGGCGATTTATACATCATTTGCTTGGATGATATATACGCTTTACTTGGGAGAACTATACACTTTCATTAGGTGAATTCTACGGTTGTTCTTTGATTTGTAAAATCCCGTGAAAACTTGATTTTCCAGTTTTATCAAGAATTGTAAAATCCCGTGTTTCCAAGTACTCAATTTCATTAAATCAACTCACTTTATACACAACAACTCCCAATCATTGAACGATCATTTTTTTTTATCTTGTTCACGTTTAAAATAGATTCAATTATTCCACTTGGACAAACGATTACTCTGCTGAGTACTGATACTCTGTCGGTGTTGATCGTCCACAATGTTAGCAAAGGGACCTGTTTGATTCATGAAAGTAGAAGTGGAATTTTTTTTTAAATGCAAAATAGAGGCACGAAAATAATGATACTTGAATCAGTTGAAAAACGGTCACTCATTTGGGCTCCATAGAAGATATGGGTGACCAGAACAAAGAAATATGTGAATTGTCTGCTGCTGAGAAATTCAAGCTGACTGTGATATGAAAGGAACCAATATCATTTTCAAGGTTTACCAGCTGATATCTTATTCATTGTGATCATCACAGAGTTGCGAGGATTTATGGTGAGAGGTTCAATCACTAATGCAAGGTACCTCTTTGACTAAGCAGTAGAGAGTTGTAAACTGTATGATGCTTTGATAAAGTTTATCAACACTCAGAGGAGAATCACTTCATAAAGTTCTACTTGAGATTCACTCAACTGATAATGACATAAACATTTACAAATGAAATGAGAGCAATTTCAAGTTTTAATGTCAAGTTCTTAAACAGTCTTCTACTGAATGGAGTAAGTTTGTGACTAATGTCAAGCTTGTAAAAGATTTGCATGCTACCAACTTTGATCAGCTTCATGCATATCTTGAACAACACAAACTCCATGCAAATGAAGTCCATCTTCTGCATGAACGCAATCAAGATCCACTTGCACTAGTTGCTATCATCAGATGACACCACTCATTCAAAAATATCAGTCTTCATACAACATTCTCAAGCTTTCAACAATAGTTTCCACATCTCAAATATGGATCCAATTCAAAACCACTCAACAATTAATCATCTACTTATCCATCAAACCTCAATTCAATCTTCTTCCATTCCACCATCATATCCTATCAGTCTCAAATTGAATCTTCAAACCTCATCTGTTCACAAATGGCTTTTTCAATCACCTCAAGTTTCTACACAATCTATGACTGAGGTCACTCTTGTACGGGACTTCAGGGCTTGTCTGTTCTGTAATTTCTTCTCAGAGATGATCAATTGCTTGTCTCAAAAGGCCTGGCTTTTCTAACAGCTGTAGCTTCCTCAAGGTTCCCCTCAACCAATAATCAACTTAGAACTTCCTCGAATCCAAGAAACCAAGCCACTATCCAATGTCACAGTGCAACAAGTTTAGGGGAGACAAGGGCAAAGTTATTTTGGTACTGGTTATAAGAGTAATGCTACTAGTCTGGGGGGAAACAATGCAAGTGGACAGGCAAGTGTTGTTAAATGCTATAACTGTCAAGGTGAAGGATATATGGCTAGGCAATGAACTCAGCCTAAGCGACCAAGGAATGCAGCATGGTATAAGGATAAACCAATGTTAGCTGAAGCTCAAGAAGCTAGACAAATTTTGGATGAAGAGTAACTCGCATTTCTTGTAGATCCAGGGGTTCCAAATGGTCAAGCTGTTCAGTCAATCATTCAAAACAATGCTGATTTTCAGAATGAGGATCTTGGATACCTTATGGATTATCTCTGACTGTGGATGATATCTCAAATGCGAAAAGCGGTTTCTCATGGCTAATATTCTCACAATTATGGTTCTGGAATTATCTAGAGGGTACTCATTCTAAAAACCTATTTGATTGATATGGAAAATTAAAGTGTGCATGCAATGCAGGATTTTGAACAAACACCAGTTGTGGATGTTACAGATAATGAGATAACAAGTGATAGCAATATCATTCCATACTCTCAAATTTGCAAGAAACACAACATGCAAATGTTCAAAATACTAATTTTCAGGCGCAACAAGATTTATGATTCTTATATTTCATTGAAAAATGTAGTACAAATGATTAATCATGTAAATTAATTTGGGAAAAGGCTAATTAAGAATAGATTAATGAAAACAGTTAACTGCTGAGTTGGGAGATATAAAAAACAAGTTAAAACTTTTAAACCAACGTCTTAATAGTGATTAAGCAGTCGTGAAAAATGATTGATTTCAAATGGAGATAGATGATGATTAAGGAGATGTTGCACTAAAGCCAAGTTGACTCACTTGAGCAAATCTTTCTAAACTAAATCAAGAAAAGGCATCTTTTTTATTGCAAACATTCACTGTTTTCAAAAATGAATCCAAAGAAAAAGAAAATAAATATATGGAAAATGAAATTGATTTGTAAAATAAGATAAAGGAACTTGATAATATTATTTTAAAGTGGGTCAATCTACTCAAACAGTGCACATGTTAACAAAACCGCAAGTTTTTTATGATAATGCTCACAAACAAGCTCTAGGTTATCAGAATCCGTTTTATCTAAAGAAAGCTCAGCGGATTAAACCAACCTTGTATGATGGTATTGTTATTTCTGCTAAACATGTTGCTATGCCTGTGATTGATGATGAGGAAACATTGATTTTGGAAGAAGAGAGTCGATCAAAAATGTCTGAAAAAGAAAAGGATCCAGAGGCCATTAAACAAAACATTTCTCATAAACCTATTGATTATGAAAAATTAAATAGACTATCTGAAGATTTTGGGAAACGTTTTACTCCACAACAAGAATTGTCGGCTGAACAAGCTTTTTGGTTTTGTATATCCAATCCTACCATTGAATCTTCTAATAAACCACCTGTCAAAGTGGAAGTTCCCAGTGAACTACCTAAGGTGAGTTTGGTGAATGCAAGCCTTAAAAAGCTTAAATTCCACCTCGCCTAGTTTGACTCTGTGGTGAAGAAGAGGACAACACCTGATGCTCGTACAGAAGGTGAATGGGGGTTTGAACATACTAAAGCTGTTTTTAACAATGAAATTATTCCATTTCTAAAATCTTTAAAAGACATCTTCAATGTGTTTGATAAAGATCTTCTAAATGAAATAATGGAAGTACAAACAGTTTTTGACCAAATGGAAGCTGCTGTTCAACAGTCTTCAGTGGACAAACAATGTTTGGAAATTGCTAAGAAATAATTACTTTTGGAAAATGATCGACTCTTACAACAAAACATGTCTCAAGATGTTCTTCTGCCTATGATGAATTCTCTGTCTTTGAATGGTGAATCTGTGAATATGGAAAGAAAGAGAAATGAATCTTGTGATAAGTGTTTCAATCTTGATGCTGAGCTTTTGAAATCACAAAATGCGCATAATGATCTTTTAAAAAGTTAATCACAACATGAAAAACATTGTATTTCTCTTGAATTGTCAATACAACTTAATCAAGAAATTTTTCAAAAAGATGAATCTTGTAATAATCAAAATGCTCTCGAAATTCTAGAATTTTTTGAAAATAATGATTTGAAAGCTCAGCTACAAGACAAAGACACTACCATTTGTAAGTTGAAGGAAATTATAAAATCAATGAGAGAAAAGTCCAAGGAAGAGAATGTCAATTATGATTATTGTGAAATAGAGACCAAAAATGTGGAACTGGAAAATAGTGTGGCAAAATTGCTTTCGGAAAATGAGCGTCTTTGTAAAGAAATTAATCATGTGAAACAGGTTTTTAAAGATCAGTTTGACTCAATCAAAAAGACACGTGTTCGTACTAAAGAACAGAGTGACTCTTTAATTGATAAACTGAACTTAAAATCTGCTGAAAATGAGGATTTAAAAGCTCAAATTCAAGATAAGGTTTTTGTGATAACATCATTGAAAAACGATTTACGAAAAGTAAAAGGAAAAGAAATTGTTGATATTGCTGCACAAATACCATCTGCCAACACTATTATTCCAGGAATGTTCAAGCTAGACTTAGATCCTTTAGCTCCTAGGTTATTGCAAAATAGGGAAGCTCACATAGATTACCTTAAGTACACTCAGGAAAAAGCTAATATTCTTCAGGGAATAGTCGAACAAGCTAAAGCAAAACAGCCTTTAGATAATGCATTAGACTTTTCCTGTAAGCATGCCCAACGAATTCAGGAGTTACTGGTATATGTTCAAACATGCCCTAATGCGATTAAACTTAGTGGAAAAAAGGTTGCTGTCACACCCAAAAACAATGTCACAAAGTTAGGTTTGCTGAACCTCTCACATCCTCAAGCAACATTAAACTAGTAGAGTCATCTACAACATCAGATTCTAACACACATGTGTTGTCTCCTACAGGATTGAAGTGTTCTACTAGTAATTGCGGATCAAAGCCTACAAGCAATAAAAAGAATGATAGGATCTCGCAAACACCAAGTTAGAACATGAAGAATAAAGTAGAAGCCCAACCTAGGAAAGTTAATAAAAAGAATTGTGTTGTTGAACCTATTTGTGATGTTGATGTTAAGCATTCACTGTTAAAAGTGAACTCTGAACTTATTTGTGCTACTTGTAAGAAATCTATGTTTGACGGTGTTCCAGATATGTGTCTGCTTGATTTTGTGGAAAATGTGAATAGCCATGCTAAATCTTCTAAGAAACATAAAAAACAAAATATTTGGAAACCTACGGGTCATGTATTCACTGGAGTAGGACTTAAGTGGAAACCAACAGGCAGAACTTTCACTATAGTTGGTAACTCGTGCCCTTTAACTAGGATCACTTCAGCTAACGTAGTGCCTCCTAAAAAAACCACTTCCCACTCAGTTGAAACACAAAAACTAGAGCTTAAAGTCTATAGCAGGAAACCCAAAAATGTTAAAAATGTAGGTTATATTATTTTAAGAGTTTCCTTCGAACAATGATTCTAACAACCCAGAAATTCAACTCCAAACTATAAACAACTCTGTCACAGCCCTTAATAGCTTGAATTACACCTCCTTAGATGATTACAACCCGAAATGTGATGAAGAACAAGGTGATTCTTCAACAATTCCACTAAAACTATTCTAAATCTAAGATAAGATGATTTGAGAGTGAGAAGTATTGAAAAGGATGATTTGAGCCCTGAAATTCGAGCTTTATTTATACACAATCTTGAGGTATCAGTTGGGAAAGGGTGGCAAGCCAAAGGTTGCCCAATAATGGCAATCATTATGATTTTTGAGTAACTGAAGGTAAAGTGCGCCGCACAATGAAAATTGTGCGCCGTACTTCGTGTTTAATTAATTTGCATTTACTACGCTTCAAAGTATGCCGCACAATAAAAATTATGCGTCGCACTTTTGCCTCTTTCATTAACTCTTTCTTAGATTCTCTTCTAGATCCTTCTCGTAACGATCGTTAGTGTATTTAACGGAATTTCTTTGCACGTTTAGTCCTTTTCTTCATTCTTGGTCCTGAAATGAATATTACACAACAAACAACCAAACTTTGCAATATTTCATGCGTTAACATATATATATATTTCATGTATTTTTTAGGGATATTTTATGTATATTTGGAGCGTTATCAAATCCCCCAATATTTATCTTATTGCTTGTCCTCAAGCAATCAAAGCGGAAGTATTTCGCTTTAACAAAACAAATTAATGATCACAAGCACAGATAACGCGATAAAGCAACTCACGAATTTTTATAGTTAAGTTTCTTTTTCACACTCGCTCAATTTAGTAAAATGGATAGTAAACGGAAGTCACTCATACGCGCAGTCATGAAATATTCAAATTACCATAGGCTTGTACAAAAAACTAAATATCACCGACATGGCGTAAGAACCAAAAATAGACATCAAAAGAGGTAATTTATTTAGTGATATTATTTATTATTTGTTAAAAAGGGTTTGTAATAAAATCATAATCCACCTTATCCATAATGTAACCAACTATTTCTTCACATCATTCTCTTTTTCTTTTTTCTTTTTTTATACCGTTGGCTTTATTTTTGCCTTATTTCACTTTATCTTGGGGGAGGGGAAAGCGGGGAAGGAGGGAGGGGGGGAGGGGGAGGAAACTATGCTTTCCCCTTACTTAGGATAAGCAAACTACTTCAATATGATACTTTGAAGTTTAGCAACCTTCGCACTTCTATTTAAACAGCACAATACCATATTTTACGTTTTTTTCCAATTCCGTACGGATATTATATAATATAAAATTTCAGATATTTTATTAGAAATATTTTTGAACAAAATTATTGTTTACTTATATTTTTATTTTTATCACCTCTTAATCAGAAAAATGTTTATAACACGCGAACGCGTTCCTACTGCGGTCTTATAAAGATTTTAAGCACAAGTTATAGAATTAACAAATCACCGGCACACTCATATAATTTTTTAATCTGATAACATGTTCCAGAGAATAAAGGCGGACAAACCATTTATACAAATCCATAATGATGGAAATTGGAAAATTAGATAACATGATTGCTCATTCCTTAACTCGAAAATCCTAAAGATAAAAATCATCTTAGGTTTCCAAAGATGGATACCTCCGAATTCTTTTAAAATTATTCCTTCACAATTTTTGGGTGGTATAATTATGTAGTAATGTATCTATCCAGAGTCGAGTTGCTTTTATGTGATCAAATTAATATTAAAATGTTATTTTTCAAAAAAATTCATTTAACTTTATTTTACTTTTCCAGTTTATCTCCCCCCCCATACTTAATATGAGCATTGTCCTCAATGTGAAATTATTATTAGAGATAAGATTAAGATGGAAAAAAGTGAAATAAATACTTCACTCTGAAGAATTTCCATGAATCTTTTTTACTCGCTCCATTTCCGCTTTCACGCCGTACTTCTTTTTCTTTATTTTCTTTCTGTTACAAATATATAAACATTACAACAAAAATAATAATAATAAATCCTAATTAATTATTTGAAGAGAAAGTAACGAATAATATTGTTTTAAATGCAAACAAGGCTATTGTAGGTCTAAATTTCAGGATTAATAAGCAATTAGTGATAGGTTTAGAGGGTGAGAATGTAGGACGAGAGGAAAGAAAGACGGGGAGGCGGATATGAAATGAAAAACTTGAATACACATACAAGACACACCTCACAAAGAGAGTCGGTGGTAGAGGGGTTATTTATACCCATTTATATTAATGAGCTTAAAAGCCTTTGACTTTTAGACTTTTACCATTTTACCCCTTTGACTTTTAGACTTTTTCTATTTAGCCAAGTCTTGTGACTTTATTTTAGTCACAAGCCTTTTACTTACCCTATTACACAATATTAATTCACTATTTATTACAAGACATTTATCTCAATAAGATCGTCACTTTTATCAATCCTAACAATCTTCCCCCAAGGGACGATCATTGAGATCTCTCTTTGATTGCATTAATGATCATCATTTCCTTATTCGTAACAATCTCCCCCTAAAGGATGATCATCTCTCTTGTGACTTTGATCTTTGAACTTTCATTGTGACTTTGATCTTTGAACTTTAATGCTTGTTTGTCTTGAGTCTTGTTGTGTAATAGTGGTCTTGTTCCAATCATGCTCTTGTGATCTTGATCTTTATCTTTTCATTTTCTTTTTCCTTTGCCTTTGTTTGACGATTCTTTTCATGTCATCTTTCTTTACCGCGCAATCCATCTTGATTTGGCTAACAACATACCTCTACTTTCTTTACTTCTTTACAATCTTCCTCATGTAGAACTTTTGTCTTGATCATAAGCTTGCTGATTTGAGGAAGTTCTTGATTTATCATGAGTTGCCAGATTGTGTATCTTTGAGCTTTGAGTATGAGATATGAAGAAATGAATTATGACGGTGTCCTTGCTTCTGAAAGGTAGAGATGTTGTTTATGTTCTTCCCCCCAAATAAACAACCATTCGAATGCACATACTTCACATTTCGTCCCCCTAAATGTTGTTCTATTTTTTTTTTCAAAATATCAGGGCTTGAACACTTCTCTTCCCCCTGATTGCATTTGATGACCATCAAACATAATCATAATCTTGTTATGCCTGAATATTCGATAGTGAAGTCATGTGTGGAGTGCGGTCTAAGCATGAGAGTCAACTACTAACTTCAATTCCAACAATCTCCCCTCATCAATATTGTGACATCATAAGTAACCTTGGTAATCTAACACTTCACTTGAATAAATCAAGGAAATGTTGTTTGTGTTTTTCGAAAACAAATTCCGAGAGAACACGATAACTACTAGATCACTTAGATTACTAGTTAACACTAATTGAATCATTAAACAATCATTTTCAAATTAGTGACCTACGTTCAGCGTTGGCTTGATGTTAGCACTGGTAGGATTTCCATTCAATCATTGTGAAATACTTAAGTTAAGTATCAGTTTTAAATGTTCCGGCAATGTCACTAAGACATGCACTGTCACATAGACATATATGCGACTCTTGTACTTTTTGTATCTTTGATGTTTAAAACAAATGTACTTTTATGTCCTATGTGAGATTTATGATTTGATCTCATTTGGCTCTAGACTCAATAAGTGCGTTTTCGTTTCTGTGATCGGAGGCTAGAGCAGACTGCCACCTTTTCAATATCAACAATCTCGGAGTGAGATGTCAATAGATTATGCATTTAATCTCCGTGACAATGAAACAAGATTCTTTTGAGAGCATCTTGAGTGGCTGGGAAGGGTTGTGCATTACATCACTGGGTCCATGGTGTCTTTCTTCAATGCCAAATATCATCTTTGTGATATTCAATAGATTATGTATTGACCCGGTTTCTGCCTAATGTTTATGGAGGGCTTCTTTATTTTCACCCTTTGCACATCATTTCTTTTTCATTGTTCAACCCCTTCAATGTCCACCAAGACGTCATTACTATCATCATGTTGTGATTGTTCCGATGATAGCTCATGCTTAGTTGTCATTATTCCCATTCACATTCAACTTCATCATACCTAAGGACTTATATTATATCTATAGAATGTCCCTGGGTAGATCCCTCCGGTTCTGGTTGGATCATGGGATAATACCTAACCTTACCACCTTATTTCTTCTTTGATCATTGTGAGGTAGTTGGTTGATGGGTATTATAGATCGAAACCATAAAACCATTTGAAAATCAATCAAAGTGTTTGATATAAATCAAAACATTTAACACTTTGAAAGTTTCACTTTTTGAGAAATACTCCCCCTACACATGTGCATTGATATTCAAAATTATTTTGCACATGAAGGAAAGAGTTGATTGCACTTTGAGTCTTTTAGATCACTTTGTTATTCCACACATTTAAGCATTTATCTTTCTTGATCACATTTTAATCCAATTTTCTCCCCCTCAAAAATAGCATACCATATGATATTTTTGATATCAATGGATTAAAATAGCTATATGAGATTTTGAAAACACATGGGAGAAAACGGATATAGCATGATTATGATTTGGAACCTTTCTGAATGTTCTAAACAAATTTGAAAAACTAGTTGTGTCAAAGTATGTCGATATCTAAAACGAATGGTCAGTAGATTGCTCACTCCTCATCCTGTTAAATTAGGAAACGGTCGTAACCGGACACAATCTTCACCATTTGTACGCTTATTGATATAAACATATTTGACAACAACTATTTTTTATATCGATTATTATTCATTTTTTCAAAACATTTTCCTTTATACTCCCCCTCAATAATAAAACACTTCATTTTGTATGCCAACGCAATTATATTGAGGGACAAAGTTAAGATGCCTTGGTATATCACTGAAGAACCACTTTTGAATCCACTGAATGTTTTGGATACATAAATTTTGACTTTTATGAGATGTATCCAACAACATTAAAGGCATTTGATTTTTAAAAACTCCCCCTCAAAAATTGATCCATTTATAAAAATGATTCGAATTTTCAAAGTATCGAGAGAAGGGAGTGTTGAACACACAATTTTTGAAAGATTTTGAAAAATCTTTTTGATAAAATCTTGAAAAATTGTGTTCAACATTTTCAAAAACATTTACTTGAGCTAAACTCAAGTCCGAGAAGGTGAAAGCTTCTCGTTGTTAGGATAAATGCACAAAAATGTACACTTTCCTTTATTTGAAGAACGAGTCCTAAGCTGACATTTACTTAGAAGTCGTATGTCCCAATCACACTTTTTGAAAAGAATGTGATAAAAAAATTGCTCGGGACAAAGAAGATTTCTCTTCTGTTGAAGATAAAGCGCACTGAAACGTACACTTTTCTTTTATTTGAAAACCGGGTTGTTATCTGAAATTTAATAACAAGCCATTGACTTGAGCTACAAAACTTTGAATGTTTTGTTTGAATAGCTCAAGATCGAAAAGATTTCTCTTTTCGTTGTTAAGGATAAATGCACTGAAACGTATATTTTCCTTTTATTTAAAGCTCGGGTTGCAATCTGACATTGATTACAAGCCATTGTGACATCGAATTTAGACAACAACCTTTGGAACCCATTTAAGCACGGTGCTAACGGGTTTGCCAAGTTTTGAAAACCATTTTAAAGTTGTGTCAATTCGATGTAAAGATGTTGAGTTCCAACGAGAGCTTGAAACCGGTGTTTCATTTGAAAACAACTCTCGTGGAATCAACGGAGATTTAAAATTCCTTTTGATTTTCTATTGATTTTTCTCTTCTTTTTAAGGTAAAACGCACTGAAACGTACACTTCCCTTTTATTTGAAGACCGGGTTGCAATCTTTCATTTGAATACAAACCATTGACATCGAATTTAGACAACAACCTTTGGAACCCATTTAAGCACGGTGCTAACGGGTTATCCAAGTTTTGAAAACCATTTTAAAGTTGTGTCAATTCGATGTAAAGATGTTGAGTTTCAACGAGGGCTTGAAACCGGTGTTTCATTTGAAAACAACTCTTATGGAATCAACGGAGATTTAAAATTCCTTTTGATTTTCCATTGATTTTTGAAACTCGGTGTGTTATGTGGAGTTTTAAATCTTGACGGTGAAGAAAATTTCCATTTATTGTTACCATTTGATGTATCATTATGAAAATTCGTTTTTGAAGCGTTTGAAGATCTTCCATTGTTTTTGTTTTTCAAAGCCAAGTCATTCTTGTTTTGTATTGAAAGCATTTCTGATTTGGAATATTTGAAAGTTTTCAAATGACTTTGCTTTGGTCTCCACACTTGTTTTACCGGTGTAAAACGAGAGTGTGGAGTAACAAAAACTTGATTCTTTCCTTTTAAAGTTCTTGTCTTAAAACTCTTTTGAGAAGTAGATGCTTCAAAAGTTTGAGATTCCTTAATTGGTATCCACACTTGTTTTACTAGTGTAAAACAAGAGTGTGATGTTTCAAAACATTGATTCTTTGCATTTGAAGCGCTTGTCTTAAAACCCTTTTGAGGAAAAAATGTTTCAAAACTTTGAGATTTCTTAGAAAACTTTCTATCTTTTTGTAAAGAATAGGTTGTAAACTGAGAAACCCTTCTTAAAAACGGTTTTGAGGATTCACCCGTGTGAAACTTTTCCGAAACACTTTTTTTAGGTTTTGAAGATTTTGAAACATTGATGTTCTATTTTTTCTGATTAAGAGAATCAAACTTTACTTTTAAATCATTATACAAAGTTCTCAACTCATGATATTCTTTTTGACAAGAACGAATATCTTGTGATGCCAATTTTGATTCTAAAAACGCAATTTGTTTCAAAAGCTAATCTCTTTCACTGTTAAGTAACGGTGGTTTTCCTAAAATTGAAGAATTGTCAAGCTTTGTTTCCACACGCTTCCCTTTCAGATTTTCAAGTTGATTCCTTAAATGATTAATTTCTTTCAAAAATCAATCCTTTTCAGCTTTAGAATCATCAATCTTACGAACCAATTATCGTTCAAGAACAACTTTTGTACTTTCAAGTTTTTCAAAATACGCCTCGAATTTAGTTGTTCTGTTCGACAATTCAAGCTTGACATCCTCAAAATCTTTTGTTTGTTGAGTTAAACCTTTTCAAGCTCGACAAACTTTGTTTGAAACTCACATTTTGCATTATCACAAATATTCTCCCCGATTCCTTTTTAAGTTTAGAAATATGACAATCAACATTTGATCTTGAAAAAGGAATCAAATTGATTCTTTTTGAAAAATTCAATCTTTCCCAAAATGTTAT
>BQNB010107924.1:0-23060 GCA_026074375.1 Tanacetum coccineum | reverse complement strand
TCCTTCTCCTAAAAAGGTAGTGGAACGAGAAACCAAGGAGACAACGGATAAAGAGCAAACAAATTTCCAAGGAAGTACCGCTTACATCCCACCTCCGATTAACCCTATTCTGTTTCCAGAACCGGATGTTTCGAAGACTTTACCCAAACCGAACATTCCATATCCTTCACACGTAATGATCAAAAGTACCGTGACAAAGCTTCGAATCAAATGGAGAAGATCTTTCAAATCTTTCAAGATTTGCGCTTCGACATTAGTTTCGCGGATGCTTTACTTTTGATGCCAAGATTTGCTCCGATGACTAGGAATTTGCTTATGAATAAGGAAAAATTGCTTGAGTTAACTAAGATACCGTTGAACGAGAATTGCTCGGCGATGCTTCTCAAAAAGCTTCCCGAAAAGCTTGGAGATCCCGGCAAATTTCTTATTCCATGCAATTTTCCAGGAATGGATGTATGTCACGCCTTGGCCGATCTTGGCGCGAGCATAAATCTTATGCCTCTTTCCTTTTGGAAAAAGCTTTCCTTACTCGAACTTACACCAACTCGGATGGCTTTAGAGTTAGTGGATCGATCAATTACTCATCCTAAAGGACTCGCTGAAGATGTTTTTGTTAAAGTTGGGAAATTTCACTATCCTACCGACTTTGTTGTTGTTGATTTCGAAGCCGATCCTCGAGTTCCTCTCATACTTAGGAGATCCTTTTTGAGGACCGTTCGTGCTTTAATTGATGTTTATGGAGAAGAAATAACCCATTCGATTTAACAATGAAGCCGTCACTTTTAATCTCAATCAGACTACGCGATACTCCTCGACATATAATGATTCGTCGATAAACTGAATTGACATCATTGATGTGCCTATACATTATGCTAGTAAGACAATGACCGAAGCTCAAATTCATTACACTACGACGGAGAAAGAAATGCTTGCCGTAGTGTATGCTTTTAAAAAGTTTCGGCCATATCTTGTCTTATCTAAAAGCATAGTGTATACGGATCACTCGGCTTTAAAGTACTTTATGAATAAACAAGATGCCAAGCCGAGGTTGCTCCGGTGGGTTCTTCTCCTACAAGAATTTAATATCACCATCCGTGATAAAAAAGAAAGTGAGAACCTTGCGGCCGATCATTTATCTAGACTTGAGAATAATTAGAGTTAAAAGATTTACCGTCTCACTTAGAATATGCTTTCTTGGAAGAAAACGACAAGTAACCATGATATTGCCAAAAGTTTAAAAATATAAAAAAGATGCTCTCTTAAAGGTGCTCAAATCTCATAAAAGGGACATTGCTTGGAAAATCACCGACATCAAGGGTATCGACCCTTGTTTTTGTACACACAAAATTTTGATGGAGGATGATTATAAACCTACGATTCAAAGTCAAAGACGGGTTAACCCAAAAATTCACGAGGTAATAAAAAAGGAGGTCTTAAAACTTCTTGATGCTAGAATAATTTACCCGATCTCCGACAGCCCATGGGTTAGTCCAGTGCATTGTGTTCCAAAGAAAGGTGGAATAACCGTTGTTGCTAATGAAGAGAATGAATTAATTCCGACACGTTTAGTTATCGGGGGGAGAGTTTGTATCGACTATAGAAAATTAAATGAAGCGACTCGAAAAGATCATTTTCCGTTGCCGTTTATGGATCAAATGATAGAAAGATTAGCCGAAAATGAATTTTATTGTTTTCTAGATGGATTTTCAGGGTATTTTCAAATACCAATAGATCCCAGGACCAGGAGAAAACTACTTTCACATGCCCGTATAGAACTTTCGCGTACCGTCGCATGCCATTTGGCTTGTGTAATGCTCCTGGTACTTTTCAACGGTGTATGATGGCCATATTCCATGATATGATTCTCAAAGACTATGGAAGTGTTTTATGGAAGATTTCTGTTCCCAAGTTTTGGGATAGTTTTGATTCGTGCCTCTCCAATTTAGAAAAGATGCTAAAAAGGTGTGAAGACACGAATTTAGTTCTAAATTGGGAGAAGTGCCACTTTAATGTGAAGGAATTATTTTAGGAGCCTAAAATTCAAAATCAAGGATAGAGGTCGATCGTGCTAAGTCAGTTTCATCGCTAAGCTCCCACCACCCGACTACCGTAAAAGGAGTCTAGATTTCTTAGATCATTGCAGTTTTACCGACGATTTATCCAGACTTTCTAAGATTGCTAGACCAATGACTCACCTTCTTGAGAAAGAAACACCGTTTGTGTTTTCTAAGGATTGTATTGATGCTTTTCAGACTCTTAAAAAGAAGCTTACTGAAGCTCCAATCTTAGTTGTCTCGGATTGGAACCTACCTTTCGAACTCATGTGATGCAAGTGATTTCGCGATTGGTGCGGTTTTAAGACAATGAAAGATGAATCACTTTCAGCCTATACATTATGCTTAGCAAGAAAGAATAAACTCAAATTCATTACACTACCACGGAAAAGGAAATGCTTGCCGTTGTGTATGCTTTTGAAAAAAATTTGGCCATATCTAGTCTTATCTAAAAGCATAGTGATACGATCACTCGCAGTTAAAAAGTACCTTATAACAACCAATGCTAAGCTGAGGTTGCTCCGGTGGGTTCTTCTCCTACAAGAATTTGATATCACCATCCGTGATAAAAAAGGAAGTGAGAACCTTGCGGCAGACCATTTATCTAGACTTGAGAATCCTCATAAGGATGTGTTAGAAAACAAAGACATAAATGAACATTTTCCTTTAGAAACTCTTGGAGTTATTTCTAGTGAAAGTACCCCATGGTTTGCGGACTATGCAAACTACCATGCGGGAAATTTTATCATCAAAGGAATGTCAACTCAACAAAAGAGGAAGTTTTTTAAGGATGTTAAATATTATTTCTGGGACGATCCCTATCTTTTTCGTACTTGTGCAGATCAAATTATTCGAAGGTGTGTGCATGGGCAAGAAGCTTTTGAAATCCTCAAAGCTTGTCATGAAGGACCCACCGGGGGCCATCATAGTGCCAATCTCACCGCTCGAAAAGTATTTGATGCCGGATTCTTTTGGCCTACCATATATCGAGATGCCCATACGATGATCAAATCTTGTGATACGTGTCAAAGACAAGGTAAAATTTCGCAACGAGATGAGATGCCTCAAAACGTTATCCAAGTTTGTGAAATCTTCGATGTATAGGGTATTGATTTCATGGGACCATTTCCTTCTTCACATGGGAATAAATACATCCTCGTAGCCGTTGATTATCTTTCAAAATGGGTTAGCAAAGGCGCACTCCACACAAATGAAGTGCTAGTAGTTGTGGGGGGGGGGGGGGGGGGGGGGGGGGTTAAGTTTTTGAAATCCCTTTTTGCCCGATTCGGTACACCTAGAGCTATTATAAGGGATGTGGGACCCATTTTTGTAACGATTAGTTTGCTAAAGTGATGTCTAAGTATGGGGTCACTCATCGTCTAGCTACCGCTTATCACCCTCAAACGAGCGGTCAAGTGGAGGTGTCCAATCAAGGTTTAAAACGTATTCTAAGAAAGGAACATTGAGAAAACCAAAGCCTCATGGTCGCATAAAATTGGATGACGCTATTGTTGGCCTTTCGTACGAAAGTGCTTTTAAGACACCGATTGGTTGTACTCATACAAGTTAGTGTATGAAAGTCTTGCCATTACCTATCCAGTTAAGAGCAAAAGGCATGATTGTGGCTTTGAAACTGCAACTTCGATCTTAAAACCGCGTGGATCCACCAAAAGGCTTCAACACCCCCCTTAATGAACATAATGAACTTCGTGATCAAGCTTACGAGAATTCTTAGATTTACAAGAGAGGATGAAGAAGCTCATACTCAAAGATCAAAAACTGCATTTTCAATGTTGGTGATCAAGTTTTACTCTTCAACTCTCGTCTTAAGATATTCTCTGAAAAGCTTAAAACTCGTTGGTCAGGACCTTTCACTATCACCAAAGTTTTTCCATACGAAACCATTAAGTTATCTCAACCCGATGGTCCAAACTTTAAGGTGAATGGCACGTAGTAAGCATTACTTCGGAGGGGACTTACCACCTAAGGTAGTCTAGGATCTCCACACTCTCTCTAAGGATGAATGAATTCGGGGATTGAGTCAAGCTATGTGACTCGGTTACAAAAAACAAAGCGCTTCGTGGGAGGCACCCCATGCTTATCCTTCTATTTTCTTTCTTATTTCTATTGTGATGTGAGGAGGCTTGTACTCTTCTGATTCTTGTTGTGTTTGTACATGTGATTGATTGCAGGATTGACTCAAATTTTTTTGAAGACTCTCGTGTTCGGTGTTTTGTCCCGGTCGACTTGAGCTTCCTAGCCTTTGCTTGCCATTAGTTTGGGGAAATCCGATATCCTAAAGATTATTATCGACTAACATTTATCTTTTAGCACACTTAATAAACGGCTAAAGATTTTTGTAATACTTTCTTCAGGCTTGAGTTATGCCATCGAGCCCCGCCCCCACCAAATTGTTTGTTGGTAACACCTTCCCGACCTTTTGAGTTCTAGTATGGGTTTTTTTTAAGTCTTAGGCTAGGAAACATTGAAAACAATGTTTAATTTTAGTATGGGGTAGTATATCTTCGATATAATCTTACCTACTTTTGCCCATTGTTCTCACGTACCCCGTTTTCCCACCAAAATTTTCAAAAATATGAACATTTTTAAAATTTTAAAAAATAAAATAAGTGTTTTTGTCACAAATTTTGACTTTCCTGTTGGGTAGAGTAAGAGTAAATTTTGACATCGATACAGACGGTGTTGATTCTCTAGCCTTGTCCTTAACTTTTTTTTAGCTAAGCGTCAAGCTAGAAATTCACAAAGAACGAAAAATGATAGAGTTAAGTATGAGTGGGATGCTAAACAAGGATTATTTGGAAATCTTAAGAGCTCATGTATGTAATTTGTGGCTTTTTCTCCCATAAGCTCTTAACCTGAATAATAATACGTGCTAATTTTTTCGAGATAAACTTAAATCAACAATTTTGTAATGTAATATATAGCAAAAATTTTTATCTTTGTTCAATTATACTTGAATTTTTCAAAAAAAAGTCTCCTAAAATAAATATATATATAAAATAATATATATAATATATATATATATATCTAATAAAAGCTGTGGGCTGATAAAAGTTTACTACATCTTGCCGGCTCACAACCGATGTGGTAGTCTTCTAAAGAAAGCCATAGTAAGAATAAAAAATCCGAGACATGATAAAATTGCTGCATCTTCCGGCTCACGAACCGATGTTGCCAGCCTTCTAAAAGGTTCGAGGGTTAAACAAGCATAAATGTTTAATATTAAGTTAAGATTAATAAATAGATCTTCTATTTGTTAAATTCACATACAACAATCATAACCTTACATTTATATATATTTATCTATATCCAAATAAAAGAATTTATTAGGTTTAATTTATGCTTGGAAAGATGAAACCTTACTACAAAAGAACCAAAGCTACATACCAACAACCATCACCAAGGTCCACTCCAAACAATGCCAAAGCTCCCTTCCAAAACCATTCGTAATACGCTTCATTCATGAAAGAAGACACAATGAATCCTCTATATCCACCTTTGGAAATGACATCGTAGATCAATTCAAATCAATTCTAAATATGATTGTCCCCTTACCTTAAATGTCATATATGTCCGCACTCATCATCGAAATTCAACACAAATTCCAACTAAATTGAAATTGAGCCCATATATGTCTCTTTCGATTGGTTTCATAATTCAAAACAAGGAGTTCATTATGTCACTCGAAAAATTCGGTCAAGTCCTTCAAATTCCATACAAAGAAACATGTGTCTTCTCAAAGGAATGTTCATTAGAACTTTTGAACACTACTCGTGAAAAACATGTTTCATATCAAACTAATCTTCCAAACATTGAAGATGTCATTCAAAACATTTGCTTTCCATCAAGTCATCAAAATTTCTCAAACCAATCATCTTCCTTGCTGGGATATTAGGCATCCGTGGATCAATTTTAGATTAGGAATATCTTTAGGAATCATGAATTGGCATTTGATGAATACTATCTAGTTATTTGCTTATAGTATCCTTGCACTAGACTATGCTATTTTGATAAACTAAATGCTTGTGAATGTTGTGCATGCTTGAACTAGATGACTGAAATTATGTACTCATTTCATCTTGATATGCTTTATTGATGATATTTTGTAGAAGATAATGATGTTTTGTAATGAAATTTATATATTCTTGAGTGAAAATTAATGTTCTGGTCATTTTTGTTGAAATCTGCGACCCACATATCCACCATATGGTAGATCCGTACGTTATTTTGGTGGATCTGTGGCTCACCAGGCCAGGCACCAAAATTCGAATTTTCTTGATTTTTATCTCTTTCTACTTTATCTTATAACCATGCTATATGATACTATGTGGTATCTTAAACCTTAGGATAAAATACCTCCTCCGTATAATCCAAGAACCTTCATGCCAAGGCGTACACCCCATGTCCTTTGTAAGACACAACTTCACAACTTTATACTCAAAAACCAAATATCTACTTCCTCAAATGATTGCACATCTACAATCAAAAGGAAAATCATCCAAGAACAACTCTTAAAACTCAAATCAAATCAAATTAATCCACACATCACTCCACCTGAAGTCTTAGAATCAAGACAAGCTCATCCTCACCTCATGACATGTCAATAAGTCTGTTAGTAACTACCTCCCCAACGTGAATTAGATTACTATTTACATGAAATTCATCTCACTTTGAATACATTCAACAAACAACACCATCAAAAAAATGAACACAGAACCCTCTCTCCACAACAAGTTTGATCATTTAATCCTAATCACCGATCACAATCCTTATCTACACATATGTAGATGTTGCACCAACAACGTTAATCAACTTCAAAGCCTACAAGAAGATGTCCACTTCATTTGCTCCTAGATTGAACATCATCTTGGATCTTTAAACCCACCATACATTTCACACTAAATCCACTCTTATGATACCCCAAACCCTTTGGATTATGAGGAAGATAAAAATTTATCCCAAGATTTAGAATTTTTAATTGTTTAAGCTTATCATGTAATGGCTTTTACGCCAAATTCTATGTTTTATCCCTTATAATGGATTTAACATTATTTTTATTTGTGTGTTTGATGATGGTTTTCATAATTTATTATTTGTGCATTTGTGATTGTCGTATATATATTTTCTTGCCTACTAACTTTGTTTTGTAGCAACGCATCCATAGCTCGATTACTTGGTGCCCCAAGTAAGGGAAAACATACACCAAGGGGGAGCACTTGCAACTTTGTCGTTATTTTTTTTACTTTGCATTCGTAACCATGTGACTTAGCATTCATCAAAAACAAGACTTACAAGAACCGCCTCTACAACACTTTTTGCTTCGACAAAAAGGGGGAAAAGATATGTAAACTCATCTACTAAATACTTATTTTAGTATCGTTAAGATTAAGCGAGGTTATATTTTGTCATCATCAAAAAAGGGGAGATTGTTAATACAAATATTCACGCAAAAACGATATTTATATTTAATGATCTTCATGTTTTGATAATAACAAATATAATGTCATACTACGTAAAAGTTTACGTAAACAAGTTATTTAGTCGAAAGTTTACTTGACGCCGACAAATAACTTAAGGTATGAATATGGCATTATTAAACATAGTTAATGATCAAAGAAAAATATTATCATTTGCATAAATCTTTTCTAATCAAATGATTTAAGCTAACACATGATTAATTATAAGCTAGTTATATTAATCATGTTAGACAAAATAAGATTAACCATAAGTGGAAACAATCTTTCCAAATCTTTCCAAATCTAGAAAATCTTTCCTTATTGGTGATTAGAAATATTTTCTTCTAGAAGAATCTATTAAACTAGTTTTAATAAATTCAAAACAATATTTTGTATAGATTTAGGGTTAATCACAAAATGATAAATATTGTCCCAGCTCCACCCACGGATCCACCAAAAGCACTAGACGGATCCAGGAGATGGGGGATCCGTGGGTCGCACGTTTGGTTCCCCTGTGACAGATTTGAATTTCAAATGGTTGCCTATAAATACCAACATCATTCTTTCATTTTAAAGAACTCTTGACAAATATTTTTCTCATACATATTTTATATTTTATATATTCTTTAATCATTATACTTGTTACATAATCCATTACAAGTGTTGGGAATTGTTGATCTGATGATACAAAAGAACATGCTTAAAAGGATAAGGAAGAAACAAAAGGATCAAAGTCGACATTATGGAATTCTACAAAAGATAGAGGATTCTAAAAGATTTTTGCTACAAAAGAAAAAGATCCAAGATTAGGAAAGATTTAGTTTCCTAAACAATTAAGATTTCTTTTGTAAGTCTTCGACTCTTTATATTAAAGAGATCCCTATACATGTTTAGTTTGTGATTGTGTGTGCACAAGTAAAAGATTAAACGTCGAATATTGGTTTATGCCTCAAGATCAAGTTTTCTTGATCCTGTTATAATAGGTTAATCCGTACTATTTTGATCCACATAAAATAAGTGCTGTATTGAATGTAAAACCTTGTTAAATAACATTATTCTTATTTACATTCCACTGCGTATCTATATTCTTTGTTATTATAATCCTAGATGAGCTTAATCGATTCTCCACAATTGGTATCAGAGCCAAGTGTCTCATGTTCTAGGATCTACAAGGTTTTACAATCGAAGAGAGAGGATTTTGTATTCTATTTTCGTCACTTTTTGCACAGCTGTGGTAAAAAGGGAATATCTCATTCGTTAACCGTTGGATCTTAACAAAATTTTTATTGAAGGTTCTTTACTCCTAAAGGCATATTCTCACTGGAGGGATCTTCAATCTGAGATTTTAATTGAAAGATATAAATTTTTGAAATCTGCTGCCGAAAAGTTGAAGTTGGTATGGTTTTACTTCTCTTTCATCATTGTTTTTAATAGTTCCTGTTATTTTTTATAAAATTTTTCTTAAACACTTGGGTATAAAAGAGAAGTATTAAGAAATGAAGAGGATAAAGAAGTTTTGAATTCTTAAATCATTTTATATGAAACCCTAGATTTCCTAAAACCTCAAAAGTTAATGAATATGAAGTATAATCACAGTAAAGGTGATATGAATGTGGAAGCTAAGAGTTCGAGTTTAGGTTCTTATGGAAAGTTTATTAAAGTAGTTATCATGTTAATACTGATTGGAAGTTACTACTAGCTTTCATACGAAGGTACTAACTGCATCTAACAACAAGTTAAAATACTGCCTCGATTACAAAGTTAATGCTTGCTATCATAGAAGTTAGTACTGCTTATGGATGGTTAATGATGCTCTTACTTGGTTAATACTGCTTCTATGTTTTTAATATTAGTTCTACTTCATTAGTGCTGCTCGACAAAAGTTAATACTGCTAGTTAGTAGTTACTACTAAACTGCTATGGTATTTTTAACTACTGCTCAAACCATTTAGTGTTGCAACTTCATTGTTACTACTGCAATGGTATCAGATTACACTTGTTAGTTGCATTTTTAGTACTGCTCTTCATGGATGGTACTACATGGTATTCGTTACTACTGTTGGTTAGTTATTCGTATAGTTCTTATGGTTGATTCTATTACTTTTGGTCCTAAGATGGTTAACATATTGGTTTTAGGGGAAGAATATGATAAAGTGTTTAACCATTTGATAATGTTACATACTCAAAAGCGGCAATAAAAACGACCATCATTTGAGGGAAGGTTTTGATTCTTAACTACTGCGCTAAGTCATTATTTAACTACTTCTATGTTTAAAAGTTTCTATCTACTGTGCTTGAATTCATTTATCTTATTATGCGTCATGGAGGGTAATTTAAGACATTGGAAAGCTTGGATTAGAAGTTTAATATATGGGTTTTAGTCATAAAGATCAAAGTTGCATATGTTCACAGTCCCCTAATGGATACTGACAAAAAGAGAAAGATGTTACAAAGATGATTTGCAACTTATTGAGTGTGGTGCAATGTTCAAAAGGAAATCATAAGATAAGGGGTAAGATTGAAGATGGTTTTCATTCAGAATTGAAGATGAATATTGATGAAGATTTTTTAAAAAAAAAAAGCTACAATGGATCATCATGGAATCAGTTACTGTTTGTTTTGTCATCATCCAAATATGGGGGAAGATTGGTTTGGGAAATTATTGATTTGATGATACAAAAGAACTTGCTTAAAAGGATAAAGAATGAAACAAAATGATCAAAATCATCAATATGGAATTAAACAAAAAATGAAGGATTCTAAAAGATTTGCTTAAAAGATAAAGATCAAAGATTAGAAAAAGATTTAGTTTCCTAATACAATTAAGATTCCTTTGTAAGTCTTATAGACTCTCTATATAAGAGATTCCCTAACTTGTTTTATGTGTGATTAGTGTGCACAAGTAAAGAAATGTAAGACGTCTAGATTGGATTAGCCCTCAAGATCAAAGTGGTCTTTAATCCACTTACAAAGCAATACTACATCAGATGTTCACTGAATGTGAAGCCACCCAAGTTGATTATGAGTGTAAAAATGCATAGATCTCCTTAGATTGGTCCAAGAGACAGCTAAGGAAAGCTAATGTACCTTAATAAAGTGTTTTAAGAATCATCCTCCTAGTAATTAATGTGAAGCTCTTAAGAAGACACTTTGATGATTTTGAAGTTAAATATCAAGTTTAGGGAGAATTGGGAATTAAAAGTCTTCCTATAAAGTTACTGCGAATAAGGAGTGTTGATCTATAATAGAAAAATATGCTAATTAGTTAGTATTTCTAGTTTCTACTACTAGTGTAAGTTACTACTGCTAGTGTATACTTACTGACTGCTAGTTACTAACTGCTATCAAGTATAGTACTGCTCGGTGAAATTGAAGACAACTTTTTAAGTAGTTAATGCTAGCTTGTACACAGTTAGTTTACTGGGTTCACAAAAGTTACCTACCGTTGGTGTTGAAAGTTAAATGATCTGGTATAAAAGTTACAAGACTCTGAAGATCAAGATAACTTGAAAAATATTGTAATCCTACATAAGGAACTCTTAGTGTATAAAAGGAGTCCTAAGGGTATAGAATTCTATTTATTAAAGTATCAAATCGAGTCATTCATAGAATTGTCATAGCTTCAAGGTATTGTAACCTTAATACTAGTTAGAGTATTCGTATTAATATATTGAAGCTTTTGTTTGTTAATATGTGTGTTCATCAGAATTATTGTTTCATTGAAGATTTCTTCTTATATTAAATATTAGATTTCGCATAATCTTTAGTATTACAAACAAAGTTTCTAATCATAGAGTTGTGTGGAGTGATCTTACAATAACTAAACGATCCACAATCTAAGGACTTCTAGATCCACTAGAAGTAGGATCAACACAAGTGATCAACTCATATCCACTCATATGATAGACCCCAAGTCAATAAGAAACGTCAAGCATCAAGTGTTAATAGTTTAGTTGTGTCATCACGTTTGTAATAATCATTCATTTTGTATATCTTGTGTTGTGTGTTGTGTGTATCATATGTGTATGATAGGAGTTTAGTAATATAGGCTCAAAATGACATAGTGTGGTTAGATTGGTCTATCTCGAAGTAGAACTCGGTACGCCGTGAACGTTTTCTCTGCCTAAAGGGAGCTGTTGACATATTGGAATTACTCTCAAGTTGGGTACTTAGGGAGTGGTGTAGTATACATGATATCATAACACAAGCAATAGATGATGGGTTGGCTAATTAATCTTAGAGAGAGAAAGTTGTCTTTCTAGAGAGATAAAGTACAAGTGTATGTATTAGCATGAAATAAACAACCAACCCCTTCCCATGGGTGGGAAGGGGTATATATACAAGTGTTGGTGAGCATTATGGGCTTGGGTATGGGCTTACAACTTAGTAAGAAGACCCGGCCCAAACCAAAAGCATACGCTTAATTTCTAACACTAAACGAGCAATGCAATACTAAATTGATACACGGGGTGACTGAGTCTTTTTCAGATTCCTAACCATCTCCCCCTAAGGGAGGTCCCCCCAGAAAAATTACATTTTGAATTCTAAGCATTCTACTTCATAGACCTCTATCTGTATCTCGAAGTCTTTGATCTTCAATCTTTGATGTCTTTTGTACATTATGTTAGTGAACTTTGAGACTTTTTCCCTTAGGCTTGTACATCTTTGAGCTTCTTGGAGATACAAATTTTATCCTTAAAACCTCTTGATCACCTTGTTAAGTAGCATTGCTTTCATGTGATGTAGTGACCTTCGGACCCGCATGCTACACTTTTCTGACATGATACTACTTCGTCAGAGTAGCGGAAGTTTTGTTGTAGGGTCATTTAGTTGTCATGATGTCCTTTACTTGGAAGCAATTAAGTGTTGAGCATTGTGGGTGGGAGCTGACTCACTGACGAGTGTCTCCATCTCCATCTTGCTTGATCCTGTAATTAAAATAGTAGCAAATAAAGCTTGTGGGCGAATATGCCTTTGATATGGCTTTGTCATTCGCCCGAGTCTGGTTGGATAAACCTCTGGATCCGTGAGGACCGACCTGTGATCAGGTAGATTCATCTTAAGAAGAATCTCCTTGACAGGATTTCCAGTATAAGTATCAGATCATCTGATGTGTAATCATCAAAATCTCCATACTTGCCTGTTCTCTGTATCGGAACGTCTCAAAGCAGACAGCACGATAAGAGTGAATCGGTTAGTTACTATCTTACCGATTAATGAGAAAACTTGATTTGAAAATCAATCGACGTGTCGTTTGAGAAAGTATTTTGTGACACATCGAGAGTGTTTGATAGCATAAAATCAAATTTCATTAGAAACTCATTTGTTTTGAAATAAGTTCACAATCGATGTGCTAGAAAATCAGTTGTTGAGCACATCGAGAGGTTTTCTAAAATGGTTCGTCAATTCACAACCTGGAACAAGTTTGATTCACAAGGAATCGCACCATCGTTGCTTTCCATTTGTCACAAGTTTAATCCATAGTGGATCTCACATGTCACCTACCAAGAGCTTGTTTGATGTTGGCTCTAGAAGGATTTCCATCTTCATTGCGAGTACTTTCGTATCACTCAGATGTTCTGGCAAAACCACGAGGATAATGCGAAGGACTCTTAAAATCTTTACTTGTTGTCACAGTGTGTGAGAAACAAGCACAATATGGATAAGTGTCCTAACGAGATTTGTGGATGATCTCATGGCTCTAGACTTAATAGTGCATTTTTTTTGTTTTTAGTAATCAGAGGCTGGAGCAGACTGCCACATTTTCAATATCATCTAACTCGGAGTGAGAGAGATGATAGAAATGTATTGATCTCCGTGAGAAATGAAACAAGAATCCTTTGAGGGATCTTGAGTGGCTAGGGAGGGTTGTGCAGCGTATCACTGGGTCCATGATACTTATCTTCAATGTCAGCAATCAACCATGTGATTCTGACAGCATATGTATTGACCCGGTTTCTGCCTAATGTTTAAGGAGGGCTGCTTTCTTTTCACCCTTTATCTTAACATTTCTTTTTCATTCTTCAACCCCTTCAGTGCTTACCGAGACTTCATTACTAAAACCTTGTTGGGTTTATTCCAGTACTAGCTCTATCTCAGTCCGCACTATTCCCTTATTCTCACATAACTCCTTTTGTAATCATACCTAAGGACTTCTACACTAACTAGTGGGTTGTCCCTGGGTAGATCCCTCCGGTTCTGGCGGGATCGTGGGAGCGAGTACCTAACCTTACCATCCTTATAACTCCTGATAAGTTGATTACAGGGTCGGTCTTAGGTATTTCCACGATAGCCATCATATACCATTCGCTCCCCCTTAATATGTGCATCGATATTCGAAAAGGTTTAGCACATATGGAGGAGCCTACACTTGAGTTTAAAAGATCACATTTTATATCAGATTTTCATAATTAAATCACATTTTCTCCCCCGAGCAAAAATTTCAAATCCGTTGAGATTTTGGGTCTCAATTGATTTAAGTTAGGAAAATTTGGGAGAAAGTGTGTCAGGTTTATATAATCCGAATATGAAACATTTAGTTACTTAATATACAAGCCTAAGTTACAGTTTTAGTCACTACATAATAATGTATATATTACAACAACATATAAGATATACTACCCCTCATTCGGTTCTCTTCAGTAACCGGTAGTCGCCTTCTCGAATCCGTCCACCAACAAAGCTCTCCAGATTCCGGAAGATACGTCGTGTCTTTAGCCGTTTCTGGATAGCGAACATGAACTCCTTGCTTCTGACAACGTCTTTCTTCGTCCAAAATCTTGTATTCATCCCTGGATTTGTCCTGTTGACTCTGAACTCTTTGACTCGGTAGTCCAACGCTTCATCGATCTGTTGTAGAGTACCATCACTGAACTTGTGGATCTCATTGAACCTCATAATCATCTGCACCCCGTATCTGTCTCTGAATGTAACTGCCCTTGGAGAGTCTATGACTGTGTAGTCATGCTTGAACTCAAATCCGGTGGCAGCCCATCGAGGTTTGGTGAGATTTAACTGCGTCTGGTAACTCTCAATCCCCAACTGAAAGTCTTCTACGTGTTGTCGGATAACCAAGTTTCTTGTCCAAAGGTTGATCGCAGTAGTGAGAACCTTTTTGTCATCGGGAGAAAGATGGTTCAAGTGACCTTGAAGATTTAACAAGTACAGATCTTCAAAGTCACTAAGGTATATATATTTGAAATCCCTTTCCACGATGACATATTCTTTGAGATCAGCTCGACGAAGGATGACCTTCTTCATGTAATCGTACCCATACATTGAGAAGACTTCGATTTGGACGACACTTAAGATACGCATGTGAGTTTGGACGGCTCTGCGGTCTCCTTCAAAAGAGAATCTGTCAATGGAGAATCATTGTCTTTGAAACCACCAGTGAGAGATTCCATACATCGCAGCGATGTCATACTTGCACTCCTCTTCAATCCAGAACTGATCAGGTACCAGTTGCTCTAAGCCGACATCTGGATAGAAAGCCGCTTTCATTTTTGAGATAGACAAGGATGGTCTGCCAATCTTGCGACCATATCGAATATACTCCAGATCTGTGTTAAAGAAGATGTCAGATTGGATGGTAATATGACCTGGTTCACCACCAAGTGGAAGTGGCTTGCTGACATTGTACTTTAGAATTGCATCATCCACTTTATCGGTGAGAAGCTTGTGGCATTCTTCCATCTGGAACTAGAGATGAACTACATCGGGATGAAAGGCTTTGACAATTTCATATGCAGGGCCTTCCAGGTCTTTAGGAGTGAGTTTAGAGATTCCTTGTCGTTTATAATACCAATCCATAAATGCCGCGATATCACCGGTCTGAGCAAGTAATGAGTTCTCTGGTGGAGATACATATGTAGTCTTCGGAGCAGAGGCCCAGTTGTTAGTTGGTACAGGCAAATCAGATGACGGTATGGTCCAGGCAGGTTCCGGAGTAGCATGTCGATCTTCTGTGAGAGGTTTCCACCAACTCTGCCTTAAGTTAACTGTAGGAATATGATCACGTCCTACCTCATCACCACTAGAATATGCTTGTTCATCTGCAGTGGTTTCATCATCCATATAAAGATCATCAGGAATCGTTGTGATTGAGGGCTTAATCCGGGTGTTGGTCATTGTCCAAGCAGAGTATTCAGCTGAAGCAGCTATCTTTGAGGAACTTAGGGCCGCGGTGCTTGTTGACTGATCTCCCTGATGAGTGGATGAGGACGGAGGTGGTGGAGGAGGAGCTTGAGCAGAATCGGAGGCTCCGGTTGTGCCAGAAGCCCCTGATGCGCCTGACGGTGGTGGAGGAGGAGGTGGTGGTGAAGGTGGAGACCCAAGCGGAGTCATTGGAGAATCTTGCTTACTTTTCTTCTTAGTTTCCTCCTGAGCCTTATCTACATCAAAGTCCTTACTTTCATCACGACGGATGGAGTTTGTTTTTTTTTTGTTTTTTAAATAATGCAAGATAGGCAAAACTATCTTAGTTTTTTAGTTAGCTTCAACTATATTACTAAAAAGAAAACAAACTCACATCACTAGTCTTTGGAATGCTTATTGGTGCAAAGTAGAATGGGTTAATGATTCTTTGTTGAACATTGTAAAAGAGATTTAAAAAGGTAAATTAACAAATTGAATCAAAAGATTCAAGTGAACAGGATGATAATTCGACCTTCACTTGATTTCCCATACTTTGTTTTCTTTTGTAAACATCTTTGGAAACCTATATCCATCATACAATAAAACTTAAAACATTGTGTTGTAGGTCTGATCTTAAAAAAAATTAGGGGTGAGCAGAAGAAACCGAAAAAACCGAAACCGAACCGAAAACCGAAAAAAACGAACCGAAAAAACCGACCGAAACTAGAAACCGATGGTTCGGTTTTTTATTTTTCAAAAACCGAAAATTTTCGGTTCGGTTTTGATTTTTGGTCAAAAACCGAACCGTAAAAACCGAACCAAACCAATTTTATAATAATATATAATTAATATAATATAAATAAATAAATGATAACTTAAAATTTTAAATTTATATTTATTTTATGGATGAAATTATTATAACATATATTATCTTAATGTTTATATATATGTTTGTCATGTACGTGTGTTTACCTGACAATATGTCGTTATAATGACAATGATCATACTATGTGTATTTTCACATGCATGTGTGTGTCTCCCATTTATATGTGTATAATTGTAAAAATTTGTGTAAACATTATTAGGCTCATATTGACAAAAAAAATAAAAAAATAACCAATTTTCTACGTAAAACAAGTTTATTAATATAATTAGCAAAAACCAAATTTAAACGGTTTGAAACCGAAAAAACCGAAAAACCGAACAGCAAAAACCGAGAAACCGAAAAAACCAAACCGCCAAAAACCGAGCGGTTTCGATTTTTGGTTTTATAAAAACCGAATATTTCGGTTCGGTTTCGGTTTTAGCCAAAAACCGACCCAAACCGAACCGTGCACACCCCTAAAAAAAATATTGCATGAAGACAAACGGTGTAAAGTAAAGAGAAGTTTTGTACCTGTGCAAAAACGAGGAAAGTTGAAGGACTTAAAAATGTACAACTTTCATTGTTAACCAAGTCGAACCGTATTTAATATTATTGCACAACTTTCATTATATAATGCCTTTCTTCAAACCTAATGTAAGCATTTACTTAATATCTGGAAGACATATTAGTATGATCATAACCTATAAACGTCATATAATGATTTTTTGTTAATAAGTTTATTATGACATTTTACTAAGATAACTTATTATAACTTCAATCAATTTAATATTATTTAATTTTACAAAAATGACATTTTATTTTTTAAATCATGTTATTGTTCGTAAGCTTAAACACTACAACAAAAATGAGGTTTGGGGTCGAGAAAAAATTAGGGTCGACATAGTCGACCCTAAATTACACAGAGGGCCCACCATTTTCAACGAAATTGGTAAAGTCAACAAAACAAGTTTGGGTCGACATTTAGGGTCGACAATGTCGACCCTAAATTTTATATATAACTTTATATATTATTTAATGTATTAAATGTATTTAAATTGTATATATAAATGTGAAACCAATTTATAAATAAATAAAACAATTTAGGGTCGAAATTTAGGGTCGACAATGTCGACCCTAATTGTTTGTATTGGCGAGTTGTTTAGATTTTATATGGCGGGATTTTTAAATTTGGTGAAAAAATGGGAAATTTTGGAGGCAAGTTTAGGGTCGACATTAATTTGCAATTTTGGGTCGACAATGTCGACCCTAAACTCTTTTATATAAAACATTTAATCCAACAATAAAACTTTTATGATAAATCTCTTTTTATATTAAAAATAATTAAAACTAATATTAAAAATGAATAAAAAATAATTTAATTAATATTAAATAAATTAAAAATCATTTAAACTAATATTAAAAATGAATAATTAAAAATAATTAATATTAGTTTGATTTGATAAATTTACTTCAAAGTTAACTGAATTGAATGTAGTTAAACCACAAAATACACGGAAAGATTCCTAATCGATTAACGTTTATTATTATAACATCAAATTACATTAGAAATCGATAAACACTCAAACTTTAAAGCATCTGAATTACATTTCAAATGCTAAATTGATTTATCTTAATGAAAAACTACTCCAAACCAAGTTTTCCCATGTCATTATAGAGCTCGTGAAGTATTGCTGCTGAATCAAGTGTGTGTTTCTCGGGATGCATTTCCATCTCTAGTGCTCCCTCTAGTATCTTTATCTTTGCCTCTAGTGTCTTTATCTTTTCAGCCAAGAACTTACAATTTGAGCACTCTGCCTTTCCAAGATTCTGTACAGATCTGGAAGATCCGGGAGAATAACTTGGACGTGTTGAAGTTCCCGGAGAATAACTTGGAGGTGTTGACGATCCAGAAGAAGAACTTATATGGAGCCTGAGGTCATCCATCCACATAAAGTAGCCACATCCTCTATTTTCAGTTCCTCGCTGTTACGTAGTAAGGAAATCATAAGAAAAGTCATTTTAACAAGCAAATTATTTTATATTACACAAATAATTATGTTTTGATAGTTCACCTTTGAATAAGGACATGCGTAGTATTGTCTACCATAACTGTAATCTTTGCGTGATGTTCGCAACACCACATCTCCTCTTTCACACGTGCACTTAAAAGTTTGATTGTATCGCTCCATCAGGTGGCAGTTGATCGAGGTGGTGGTGAATGTGGTGGTGGTTGTGAGGATAAGAGTGTGTGTGCTTGGGAGGATAAGACACTATCTGCTTTCAAAGTAAAGAAGAGTGCTTGGCGGGAGTATTTGGCGGGAGTTTTTGGCGGGAGTATTTGGCGAGAGTATTTGAACCTCTAATGTGTAACCCTAACTCATACGTTGAACCTCTAATATGGAACCCTAACTCATACGTTGAACCTCTAATAACGAGGAACCGGACCGACCCGGCCGAAACGAGGAACCAATTTATATTTTTTATAAAAAGTTATATATTTTATAAAAAAGTTATTATATATTTTATAAAAAATCATTTTATATAATAATTATATACGAAACGAGGAACCGGACCGACCCGGCCGAAACGAGGAACCAATTTATATTTTTTATAAAAAGTTATATATTTTATAAAAAAGTTATTATATATTTTATAAAAAATCATTTTATATAATAATTATATACGAAATGAGGAACCGGACCGACCCGGCCGAAACGAACCAATTTATATTTTTTATAAAAAGTTATATATTTTATAAAAAAGTTATTATATATTTTATAAAAAATCATTTTATATAATAATTATATACGAAACGAGGAACCGGACCGACCCGGCCGAAACGAACCAATTTATATTTTTTATAAAAAGTTATATATTTTATAAAAAAGTTATTATATATTTTATAAAAAATCATTTTATATAATAATTATATACGAAACGAGGAACCGGACCGACCCGGCCGAAACGAACCAATATATATTTTTAATTTATTATTCTTTTTAATATTAATGTTAATTATTAATAATATAAAAGAATATTTTCAAATGATTTGTAATTTATTTTATTATTTATTTTATTTTATAAAAAAGTTATTATATATTTTATAAAAAAATATGTTTATATAATAATTATCTACTAATACGAGGAACCGGACCGACCCGGCCGAAACGAACCAATTTATATTTTTTATAAAAAGTTATATATTTTATAAAAAAGTTATTATATATTTTATAAAAAATCATTTTAAATAATAATTATATACGAACCGAGGAACCGGACCGACCCGGCCGAAACGAACCAATTTATATTTTTTATAAAAAGTTATATATTTTATATTCATTTATAATTATTAATTAATTCATTTATGAGTTGGTAATAAAAAACTCTTTAAAGTGGTGAATGAAAAATTTAAAGCTAAGTTAAAATTTCGATTTCCCCTCCTAATTTTCACTTTATCCCGCCACATGTTTAGGGACGACATTGTCGTCCCTAAATTGGTAAAAGACAAATCTGTATTTTGGATTGTTGACTAAAAAGTTTGATTATTGGGATTGTTATACCACTTTTCTTCCAAGTCTTTTTAACAAAAAAAAAAACCACCACTTCCACTGTGCTCCTTTTTTTCTTCTAAGATCCACAATTCAACATCACTATTGCTTATGTTGGTTATACAATTTTAAAGGTATGTTTGCTTTTGTTTAATTTTGGTTTGTTAATTTGTTTTGTTTATATTTGGTTGTTTAATTTGGGTTTTGTTTTCTTGTTTGTGTTTGGTTAGCACCGCAGCTGGACCGCCACCACGAACCACAACCGCACCACCACCATCATCATCTTCACTTGCTATATCGCTGCACTACCACCTCCTCTTTGTTTAAAGGTATGTTTTTGTTAATTTTGGTTTGTTAATTTGTTTTAGCTAAGTTTGATTGTTTAATTTAGGTTGTTTTTTGTTGTGTTTGTGTGCCGGACCACCACCGCCGCTGCAGTTGTCGTCCAGCCGCTGTCTTTCCTTTGCTGCCTACGAATTACTTGATTGTTGGTAATTAGGTGAAGTTTCGTTGTAGTAATCTAGTTGTCCGCGTTGTTGTATATGATTGATAATGATAGTTATAGTTATGCGAATAAATTTTAGGTACCTATAGTTGTCGAGGACAGCCGGACCAGCCGAGTGACAACAACCTTTTGCTGGCATCCACTTTTTTCTCTTTGGTTTCGATCGTGAAACCAGAGATACGGTTCGAACTTAACTATTTGTTATTCATGAATAACATTCTTTCTAAAGTTAACATCTCCAATGTTAATGACTTTTTGCATTGAATACAATTAATACATAATATAAAAGTGAATGATAGCTTTTAACAAAGACTTGGTGTTTGTCAAGTCTTTGTAAAAGATTTTAGCTCTAATGCATAAAAACTAGCAAAAAATGCTTTTTTAAACAGTAAAAAGCTTTTGCTAGTTTTTGTATTGGAGATGCTCTTAGCGCTAATCATCATTAATTAATTAAAAAAATGATATGTAATTAATGATTTGATTGATTGATTTTAAAAATGGTTAATGGGTTTAGACCCCATCTATTTAGGAATGTCACCCCATCACCTTAATTTATAAACTAAGTATGACCAATCATTAGTATTACTTGTTATCTTTTATCTAACTTATTACATTAATTAATTATTACCGTCATTTCAATTAAAAAAAAATATTTCTCAAGAACTAATCATTATATAATATAACTTCTTTTTTTAATTTTTAATTGTTTGTTTATTATCTTTTTTTTCTCTTTTACCTTTTAATTAATAAAAGTGAAAAAAATTATTGTGTTGTAAACACTCGTATAATTAATAGCGTAAAAAATAAATAATTGCTTTCACTCTAAAATGTGTGAGTTCTCAAGTTTAATTCCTACTAGGTACAAACAACCTTGAAGTGGTCACGCCAACTTTTTGAAAATGGAGTAATTTACCTGGTTTCAGTCTGCATTCGTTGTGTCCACAACCGAGAAAAAAAAAACAAAAAGAGAACACTATCAAAATAGAATAAGATGATTAAATGCAAAATTTAATTAAAAGAATACGCCCTTTTTAATGTTTGTTTGTTCCACTCGAAAAATAAAATGAAAATCAAAAATGACAAAAGCATTAAATGATTGTTGTAAAATAAGTGAAGTTAATTAAATAGTTGAAACACTATTGGTATTTGTATTAGTAGACATACAACATTTAATGTTTGAAAAATATTGGTCGACAATTAGTCAAATGGGATACAAATCATAGCACCCAAAAAGGGTTAATGGGTTAAAACCAAGGTTATAAATAGCGTGAAGCGTGGCGTAGCGGCATAGCCAAGCCTCAAGCTTTAGCGTGAGGCGTTGCGTCATAGCGTTTTTAAGGCGTGACTCAAGGCGGCAAAAAATATTTATAGAGTGGTCAATATTAGTTAGCTACTAGGCTTAAAATTGAGTAACGGAGTTACTAAGCCCGAATCTCATACAACCCAAAGCATAAATACTTGTAAATAAGCTCAAATCCATGAAATTTTTTAAAGCTTCAAAAAAACTCACGCTATAGCGCGCTATAGCGCGCTATATGGCGCCTTATTGCACGCCACGCCTCAAGATGCCGCCTTGGCCTGTTTCGTAACGTGAAGGCCACGCCTCGCGCTATATCGCCGCTATAGCGCGCTATGGCGCCGCTATTTAGAACCCTGGTATTCACGCAGTCACCACCTTTAGCAATTCACATTTTTCACTCCATAAAAAGCATCCATCTACCTTTTGATAATCATTCATCCCAAGCACAAAAATATGACACAACCACAAAGTCCCTTTTCACAAACTATACGCAGCTCCAAATCAAATCCCACCATAAATATTACGTTTCTGCTTATGATAATCAAAACTGAACCAAAAACGAGAATAACCTTTAACGAAAAACAATATACTCTCTTTGGATATTTTTGCCTATGTCTTCGTCTCTTCAAGAACAGCCTCAAGATCTCTATCTAAAGGTCTCGGGTAGGTTGTGTTGTGCTTTTCATTTTGTTTGATCGAAATAAGGAAGGGATGAAACAATTTTGTCTTTGTTCTTTCATTAAATTCGTAAATTGAATCAAGAAGCTAGGCTTAATATAGGTCTATGATGATCTTTCCATTTTCGTGTTTGATCTTTGCAAGGTCATATTTGTTATTGTAAAACACGAAGGAATTAAAAATCTAAGATCATTTTCAGTTTTTGAATCGAGTCTTGGATGTTTTTGACGAAGGGTTAGGATAGTAGTCGATCTGGTTAATGTTGTGAAGAGATGGGATTAGTGTAGTTTGTAAATGTTGTTGGTTTGAGTCGACTGGGTCAACTCGGTAATTACCGAGTTGACTCGGTCTAAGTTTGCATATTTCGCCGAAATAGTTCAAAACATATTTCGCAGGATCAAGTGAAATTAGGTAGAGTTTTGTTTCTCAAAAATGACATATTTCACAGAAACAGCCTGTAAATCTACATGTTTCGTAGCCTTCAAAGAAATCTGCAT
>BQNB010107923.1:0-17489 GCA_026074375.1 Tanacetum coccineum | reverse complement strand
TTTTTCTATGATTTTGCAAGACGCTCAAGCTCTTGTGGAGTGAGACTACGCATACCAAGGCGATGAACCAAATAATTAAACCTCTCTTGTGGAAGGGCTTTGGTGAAAATGTCGGCCAGTTGGTGGTCGGTATTGACAAAATACAGTTCAATCGTACCATGTTCAATGTGCTCTTTTATGAAATGGTAGCGGACTGTGATGTGTTTGGTTCTTGAGTGATGAACTGGGTTGCATGATATGGCTATGGATGACTTTGAATCACAGTAGATTGGGATTTTGTCAAAGTGGAAGCCTCATGATTAGTTAGAGGGAAGGACGAAGGCCATAATCCATTAACCATGTTCTCATCCATAGGACTTGAGCACATCAAGCGGATAGTGACACATATTCTCCTCCGCGGTAGACATCGCTGTACAGTCTTGTTTTTTCGAGGACTAGCTCACCAGCTTATATCCTAAGTATTGCGTTGATCCTGAAGTACTCTTGAAGGTGTCCTGGCATTATGCGTGATTAGCATCTAAAAATGTAGTCACTTCAAAACCAGAATCCTTCGTATACCAGAGTCCCATGTTAATGGTTCCCCAGAGATAACGAAAGATCCGTTTAACCTCCTTGAAGTGCTTCTCGATCGACTTGGCATATTACCAAGCACATAAACAAGTAGCATGTACAGTATCCGACCTGCTTGAAGTTAAATACATTAGGGAACCGTCATGCTATGATATTTTGTTGTATCTGCGGGAGTCCTATTCGTATCAAGATAAGTTTGGGTGAAGTCGCCATTGGAGTACCAATAGGATCATAATTCTTCATTCTATGTTTTTTGAGAATTTTAAGCACATAATTGGAGTGGGTTAAGAAAATACCACGGGGGATTGATTTACTTATAAACCAAGAAAAAATATCATTTCTCCCATCATCGACATTTTGAAGTGGCTTTTCATATGGACAACAAATAGTTGAGAATATCTAGGGTTTGTTGAACCAAAGATTATATCATCTACGTAAACATGTACCACTTAGATGTTGTTGTCATTGTATCTTGTAAACAGCGTTGGATCGATGGTTCCTTTTGTGAAGTGATTATGTAGGAGAAACTTTGACCATTCGTCGTACCATTCCCTCGATGCCTGATTTAACCCATATAGTGCCTTTTTCAACTTATAGACATAACTTAGTTGATCAGCATTGATGAAACCTTCAGGTTGACATACGTACACTTCTTTCTTTAACGAGTCATGCGAGAAAGCAGTGTGCATGTCCATTTGATAAACTGTAAACGATTTGTTTGCAGCGTAAGCCAAAAAGATCCTGATAGCTTCCATCCTATCAACTGGAGCGAAAGATTCTTCAAAATCAATTTCTTCCTCTTGACAGTACCCCCTCACAACCAAACGGGCTTTGTTTCTGATGACCGTTTGTTCTTTATCAAGCTTGCTTTTGAATATCCATTTCAGAGTAAGGGGTTTTATGTTGTCCGGATGATGAACTAACTCCCATACATCAAGCCTTTGAAATTGGTGACTCTCTTCTTGCATTGCTTCAATCCATCCTTCATTGGTCATTGCTTCTTTAACATTTCTTGGTTCTATAGTGCTCACGGATAATGCATATATACACATTTCTGTATCTGTTCGCAACTAACTTCTTGTCAAGACTGATTTTGAGGGTTCTCCTATCACTTGTTCTAGAGGATGATCCTTAGTCCAGTGGAACTTGTGAGGGTATGGTTGATAAAAAATATGCATGTTCGATGGATCCACATAGTGCAAAGATGATTCGGCTGAGCAGCAAATGGATTGATGAACATGTTGTCGTTGAACACTGCATCATTGTCATTATCAGCAACTGCTTTTGATTGGAGTTGTCATTGTTCTAGTTATTGCTGAGAATGTTTTTGTTGTTGTAGCTCGTCAACATCTTGTGAAGTGTTTGGAATAACGGGAGTCATTGTAGATGAAATGTTGTTGGGTGTCGTGCAGTTCTGTGCTTGTTGATGTATATCTTTGCGTCTGATCGATAGAGTTGCAGGTGCAGCGGGAGCAATTGTAGCATCTGACGTTTGACCACCCATGTAATCATCATACATTTTCACAAACAAGTTATCCAATTCACGTTAAGTTCGTTTATGAGATGTTATTGTTGACGGATCATAATTCAGTTCGAGTCCTGAACTAATGTGTCCAGAAGTCTAGCCTTGAAGTGCGGGTTTCGAACTACGATGTTCAAAATCCATAGCTCAAAGCTCATCAAAAGTAATATTCATCATCTCCATGACCTTCCTTGTCCTTCGGTTGTAAACCCTGTAAGCACGAGAAGTAGTAGAATAACCAATGAAAAAGCCTATATCACCTTTATCATCAAGCTTTCCAATATCCTCATGATAATTCTTGGGATAACAAAGCGTCCCGAATATATGAAGGAACAAGATATCTGGTTTTTGATTATTAACGGAGATGAACACAAGCTCGTACGGTGGTTTTGTAACATGTATGAATTACGTACGCGGTTTTTGAGTGAAAAGCCACAACTACAATTTGCTACAACTTCCAACCTCAATAAGAAAACGAAGCACTAGAAAATATGAGCATTGTTTGAGCAGCTTCCACTAACGTACGATTTCTTCGTTCAACTACCTCGTTCTGTTGAGGAGTTCTGACAGTCGACGTTTGGTGAGTAATGTCAACATCTTCAAAGTACGCCTTAAGCACTTGATTTCGTGGAATTATGTTCCAGTTGTCATTTAGACAAATTGACCGAGTGCATGAAATCTGACCATGTAATATGCCCTAAGATTTGATAGAATTATTCATGTTTGCATGGTCATATTTTGATTTAAGAAAAGTGCACCATGTTAACGTTAGTAGTCATCCATAATCACCATAACATGCCGCCTTTCTGTTAATACATTTGACTCGACATAATGGGTTGCATCCAATCCCATAAATGAAGTAAATGCAACCTATGCTCAAATTGGGCAACGGCGTTTGTTTTGTATGATTTCTTCTTCCTTACTTTTTCCATGCTCACAATGGATGGACCATGATGATCATTTTTTTATATGTTGAATTTTGGAAGCCCTGTGACGATGTTGTCTTCTGCAAGTTTTGATTATGGTAACAAAGTTAAGAATAGGAAATCTATCATCAATAACCAAGACTTGGTTGATGTACACGTATCATATGACAAATGTTGAGATAAAGAGGTGATGACATGAAGATTGATAGTGTATATGTTTGTAGAACGATTCCTTTCAACAAATCAACTATCACTTCTAGAATATATCTGATAAAACATGTGTATCCTCTTGGAAAGCACCGTCGAAAATCTGGTCTACAAAACTTCCCAACCGAGAAGAGATTTGTGTCCCAAACCCTACAGACAAAATAATGACTCTGTTTATTACTAATGTTACCTAACTGACGATACCAAAACCAAAATTACTGAGCAACATGATCATTTTTCAAAGCGTATAGTTCCCATAAACTTCCAGACGAAGTTGATGAGCAGCTTCATATTCCCGTCATATGTTTGGAACAACCCGAGTCGACGTACCATAAACAAATTTCGATAACCCGTCAAGAAAAGAAGTAGAATTTGAAAACTGATTGCTTGTAGGTTCCTGAGGGTTAGAAGTGTTTGTATTATCACATACATGTATTTCATTCTCGACTTTAGTGTTACTATTGTCAAGCAATTTTCCGCTAGAGTAAAAAATTCTTCCAGTGGGTAACCACCTAAAGCGAGTTCTAGGTTTGCGAGGCCTAGGTAGGCAAGACTTTCTTTGGAACCTAATTTCTCATTGTTCTTGACATTTGCCTTTTGTTTCTTTTTTTCATTTTTGAAACATTAGCAACATGTGTTTTAACATAAGATTTCATGTCATTTAAAAACTTAGAGACATAAACATCACGATTAGCAGTAATCAAACATTTCTTAAATGTAGCACAAACAACTTCACATTTATCATACCGAATATCAAGCTTAATGTTATTACATTCAGATGACATATGTGTCTTATTATTAAAAGACGATAAATTCATACGTTGTTCTTCTACTTCCACTTCATTATTCTTAATGTAACTACTCTTAGACGCAGAGGGGGTCCTATCATTCTTTGTATTGCTCCTAAGTTGTGGTCTTATGCTCCTAGTAGTGCTTTCTACTCCTGTAGGTGACAACATTTTTTTATCAGAATTCACATCTTTCTTGTTGATGAAATGAGGTTGTAAAGTATTGATTGGTTTTGTCCCAACGCTTGATTTTACAGGATTGTTAGGCAAAAAATCGTCTACCCTAGAGTGTTTATCATTTAGAGAACTGATTCGAAACATTCATGGGGCAATTACATTTTCATTTTTCACAACTTTTGTTGCTTGTGTTTTTGGTACTGAGTGTGAAGTGACTGATTTTATCAAATCATTTTTCTCAACAACCTTGGGAATAATCCGAGTTTTTGGAAATGGATTTAGAAAATAAAGTTTTGTTCCCGAGTTTGAAGGTTTTTCAAACTTAGTATTCGCACTCGTACCTTCGAATCCAACTTTTTGTTCAGAAAACTTGGCTTGTAACTGGGCTCTTAATGTAGCATTTTCAGAAATATTATTATTAAGTTTTTTTTTGCAAAGAGTCAGTTTTGAGTTTGGTTTGAGCCTGTGTTTGTTTGATAGAACCAAAGAAGCTCTGGTAAACTAACTTTAGATGTTCATTTTCTTGTTTTAAAGACAAAACCTGAAATTCTAAGGACACGTTCTCATCCTTAATTTTCTGAGACAAAGAATTAAGGGATTTTGTTGCACAGTGAGTATCCATACTCTTTCCTTTAAGATCTCCCAACTGAGCTTACAACCGTTTGATTTTTTGTTGCATGTCATTGTAAGCTTTATCGTGCGAAATTTTGTCATATTTTCATTCCTCGCATTTTTTGTACAGCATATTCATTTTCCTTTTTGATGATATATGTTTCAAGCTTTTCTTCCGTACATTCAAGCTTAGTTTGGAGATTTTATGTGTCTAGCAGAGCAGGTAAGACTTTTACTTGCAGGTTGGTCACAACCAAAGGAAATGCACAAGTCAAACATCTGCAAGTGTTGCACATAATCCAACTGCACAAGCCACACAAACTGAACAATCCTCACAAGCTCCACAAGCCAGCCACACAGACTGCAAGTGCACCAGCCACACAGACTACACAAGCATCACAAAGTGCACCAACAAGAGCATCACAGACTGCACTAATAAGAAACATGCCAAATCATCCTCACTGCTTCGTGCATCGTCAACTAAGATGACAAAGACAACAGGTGCAAGAAGGATGCGTCGAAGTTGATCTTTAGGTCAACAACAGTTATTTTGTCAAAGTTATGGTCAAACACTGTGTTTTGTTACTTTGGCTGAGACTTTAGTTTGTCAAAGGTATGGATGTTTATGTTTAATTTGCTATGGTCAAGACTTGGTAGTTTGTTTTTAGTTTGATATGTTTGTGTTTAATTTGCTATAGTCAAACACTGTGTTTAATTTACTTTGAGTCATACTTTCTTTGTCAACAACATGCTACTTTATGGATGGTTTGGTCAATGTAGCTTAAATGCACTTTTTAATGCTTATGTTGGTGTTAGTTGTGTTGGAAATTTATGACATTAACTCAAACACATTGTGGTAGAAATCAAGTTGAGACTACAATATTATTCATTCATATGCCAATATACAACTTGATAAACTTGAATACATTTCAAAACATAACAAAACCACTTAAACACTTGGTTGAAACATCAACATTCCTACATTCACTACTTTCTACCATAAGCATCACTTGAAAGCAAAACAAACAAGAAAAAACAACCAACTGATAACCAACATCTTTTTCATCCTTTTAGCTTCAACAGTTTTTTGGTGTGCTCCTTGTAGGTCATTCATTGAACGCAAAAGAACTGGAATGATTTGCACAGCTCTTTCACACATCAATGGATCATACCAATCAATAATCCCACAATTTGTTCCCTAATAAAAAGAAAATACATAAATTAGGTCAAACATGAAATTAGGGGTCTTAGACAAAATTCCTAGAAACCTTACTCTTTTAGCACAACAATAAAATCGTCTTTATGCGTTGATTGGATTCCATGAAATTCGAATGGTGGATCCTGATCCACATCGGTGACTATTGTTGTGAACATCTTTCACACATCAGTGATCCACAGTTATTGCATCTGACCATTGTGACTATGTGTTTGTGTGTGTGTTTTTTATAGGGGTGTTGATCGGTTTGGTTATCGGGTTGTTCGGTTAAAAAAAATTGGGTCAACCCAAAAACCGAATTTGAATTCGGTTCGGTTTTCGGGTTGACCCAAATTACACAATTTATTTAAAAATAATAATTATATAGATATTTAACAAAAAAAATATTTACAACATAAAAAAAGTGTTTTTTTTATATTACGATACAATTTTAATAGTCTTTTTATATATATAAATATATAAAATATATATATATATTTATATAAATTCGGTTTTCGGTTCAGATTGTCAAACCCATATCCAACCCAAAAACCGAATTTGTAGTTTGGTTCGGTTCGGTTTTGGCAAATTCGGTTCGGTTCGATTGTTTTCGGTTTGGGTCGATTTTGGTTTTCGGTTTTTTTTTTGCTTTTCTGCTCACCCCTAGTTTTTTATTAAAAGTGCGGGAAAGTTACTTGTGTGAAAAAAGTATATAAATTGAGAAATGAAAAAAGACAATAATACCTCGCACATGTTAGTCATGTGACACCTTTTTGTTAAGAAAACTGACGATCGTTAGTCTCAAGGACCACACCCAATACGGGTCAAACCATGGGGAGAGGATCTGGAGAAAAAAAAACCTACAGACTATTTTCGTTAAACCCGACAAACCACATGTTAGTCATGCAACACCTTTATATTAATTATGCATTGCTTAATTATTCCAACCAAAAGTTCTCGGCATCTATAAAGTTTCAAAAAATATATAATCAAAAAACATTGTTCACAGAAAATTCTATATGATACCCACCGCCCCAACACGCGAGTACGCTACTAGTAGATATAACGTCGGATCATGCTAAATATGAAAAGATGAAAATCAATCGTCAAGAATAATTTAAGCTTGTAATAACGAAAGATTTTTATATTCTTACGAAACCAGCATTTGCCATGTATGGACACGACCACCGACAAGAGAGCATCATTCATCAAGGCGTGCAAACAACAACTTTTAATCAATAATTTAAAATGTATTGACCCGGTTCCAAATCAATAAGCACACGAATGCAGACATATAAACACACATTATAGTAAGTATTAATGAAGCAGCAAACAGTTATGGATACATATTGTTACCCTTAAGAACATATACACACGGCTTTTTGACTGATTTAAGCAACAACACAGCAAATAACATGTTTGATTGCTCAAATACGTATTCACATAAGTATTAATCAGTAATATACGGATAATGTGTGCCATTACTACTACCAAATACCTTTTAAGGCAACCAAAATGTTTCTCTAGCTTCTTTTCTTTCTTGAGCAACACATTGTGAGCTCGTCAATGAGGTTATCCACACCTCATCAGACCTCACGGGTTCATCATCATCATTCCTGTGCCAGCTCCAAAAGGCATGAGTTGAGTTCACTAACTTGAGCTCACCATGACCAAAGCTTGCTTCACGAAACACAGACCACTCTGGTGATGGGTCCTTGTACCTATTGAGGGTCAAATGAGTGATTATAAGATCTTGAAACTTGATGTTACTTGCAGTTAATGTGAAGAAGATTTTAGTCAATGAAGAAAGCGAAAGAACTGCTGAAAACGAGTTGGGTTATCCCAGAATACTTTTTATCAAAAATTTTACAGATATATCCAATTGGTGTGCTAAATATGATTGCAACCTGCAAGAGCTATATTACTATAAGTCTATAGCAATACTCTAGTGTTTTTAAGTGATTAGAAGATTGTACACTTTCAAAACGTACTTTAGGTGACAATACAACCGAATTGACCCATTTGACCCGTAAAATAATACATAACCCAAATTGACCGATTCAGAAGTACATGGGTCCAGAGGCCACCTGGCCACTGATGTCTGAACGGAAGGGTGCTTGATTTATTAGCAAGGCTCGTGAAACTGAACTTACTTGCTTTGTAAACCTTCTTTGTTTCCTCCATCTCCAATTGTCACATGGACGGCACCACAAGGGTCTGATTTGCCATTGTGCACTCGTTTCTAAAGAAAGATACACATGAAAAAGAGTCAGTCATCAAAACTTCATTTACTAAAGTAAACATAAAACTAGTATTAGATTACAAGTATACCGTGCGTTCATAGGCATGCACATGGCCAGCGAAGACGATATCAACACCAGCAGCGTAAAGTAATGGTTCCATTGCTTCCATCATCTTGTCTCCTTCACCTTGATGTGCATTATTACTGTTATACCATGGCACATGAAATAATGCAAGTAACCAAGGTGTCTTTTCCCGGTCTACTGATGATAAATCTGCCTGTTGTGAGAGATTACAGAAACAAGTTATAATATAAACAAATGCCAGATATTGTAGTTATTGTAGTTACACTAATCCAAATATTGTAGTTAACTTGATATATAAACAAATGCCAGATGGTTTGTCATAAAGGTTATAAGTAGTACAATGTCGTCCCATAAACAACATAAAATGATAAATCCCTCTTAAATCAAGTGATAAGAAAGTATTAAAAAATTAATAATCTAACCCTTTCTGAGTGGAGTATATAACAAAATGTCCAACTTTTTAACAAAATTACAACATAACCGCGTAATTGGGAAAAGCAAGTTTGAATATTCCTTTGATTTCACAACAGAAATCACCAAAAACTTCATTTTTCCCAAATTTCAAAGTAACTTCCGTAACATTTAAAAATAATGATACAAATAAAACCAAGAAATTCTGCACAAATCATGTTTCAGGAAAATATTTGGTGGTTTGCAAATCATTTGATTATTTTGTATAGGTTTCTAAAATGCAAGACATTCTGTTATTTACCTCACTCAAACAGGGCTGTATTATCATTTATCTTTACTATAATTGAAACAAACTTGCCTTCAACCAGTTGTATTGATCAGAGTTCTCATCATAATCCGTATAGGAACCAAGCATGACAACATGAGCTCCTGCAACTTCAAACGAATAATAGAGATTTGAAGTTGATCCACTTTCTTCGTAAGGCATTTTCCATCTAGAATTAAATGATTCAAAACTATCTTTAAAAAATGGTATATTTTCCTTTTCATGATTCCCTTGTGTTACCATCCATGGTCTTGCACTCGCAAGTGGCTGCACCAAATTCCCCCATGTGTCCCACTTGCTCTGTATGTAATCAGCATATGATAAGTCACCGGGAAGTAGGTGAAGATCATATTCACATAAGTCAATGTGGTCCAAAGTTGACTTCGTCCAGCCGGTTTGACCTAAATCACCAGCCACGGCAAATGTCACTGGAAGTTCTGACGGCGGGGTTTTGAAGCTGAGCTCCGGTCCTTGACCTCCACATCTGTAATAGTAAACGGTGTTGTGTTCTAGTGGACCGATGACAGTATGGTGTATTGTCCCTGAGTTATATAGTAAATAGCTATAAGAGGTAGTATCTCCATGACCCTTATATGTGTATTCTCCAGGTGATGTTCCGTATTCAACGAGTGAAGGAGATGATGAGTCACTAGTAACCCATGTAACACGAATGTGTTTGTCCCCTGCCAATGAAATATGCACCTGCCACAGTAATTTTGGTTAGCATTTGGAACTAGTACAAAGTATTCATTAGAGCCAACAGATTCTGAACAAGTCAAAATATTAAGCAAAGTGAACACTTATAGAAATAAGATAAAACACTTAGAACGTTTGAGTTGCAAGCAACCTCAAGAAAAAACATAATAAAAAAGTGCATAACAAATAAAAACTAGCATGAGGTATGTATAAGAGTTAAATGACACGCGTATGTTGCATGACAAACCCACCCTATATACGGGTTCTAGATGTGAATGTGACCTGAACTTAGATTTTCCACTCATCTTAATCATCCAGGTAAGAGAAACCACATGCTGATTTAGAAACTACAACTAATTAGAACTACACATCCTTTGACTATCAAACATTTAGTGATTAGTCTTGACCCGCCAGCAGTTGCATGGCATTAGTTCATGAAAATCACAGCAATCATCGCTATTTGCTTACAGAGTTTATCTTACTATCTTCAACAGAATTTTGAGGTCACTGAAGAGATTGTTTCAAGAAATCGTACTCAAGACTATCAACACTTGTTGCCATCTCATCTATCTTGCTTCTAACTTATGACCGGATCCTAATCATTCATCATATCATTTTCATATTCCCCTCACAAAGCAAAAAGTGAAACGTAGTTTGTTTAACCAATTTCAGCACATGGATTGCAGAACTGTAATTGTTCTCCTAAACTCTACCTTTAGATGAGCACGTTGGTTAGTTTATAGGATAAAATTTGTACTATAACATACCCATACAAATAATCTGGAGATGAGCAACTGTGACGACCAGAACTGAAATGAGAGGTTAGGACTTAACAAAGAGTCAAAGATCCATTCAGCTATTCTATTGTAATGAAAGATATTTGCGATTTTGTCCTGTTTTTTCAAGTTTCACTAGGTTTTTACAGTACATAATTACAGTATCCTTTATCAATGATCACTTTAGGATAACTTGTAGGCATGTTTCTTCTAACATCCTTCCACGTGAATCTCGTCATCACATTTCCTGTGTTTACTTTACCTTCTTTAAGATATATTACTCAAAAATCTTTTTTATTCTTTGCCTCCTCACGTGTAACAACCTACAAGCATTTTGGTGCTGGAATCAGGCAAACAAAGAATGTTGCAAGATGTCGGAAACAAGTAACAAGCACTACATGTGTAAGCTTTATCATATACACCACACTACAATCACGAATCAGTAGAAAAGGGATGCTATCAAATAAGCTAGCAAATGTAGTAACTAAAGTTTACAGCTTTCCACAAACTTACCCAAACAGAATTTTCTAGATAAATCTCATATAAGGTACATCCAACGTATTCTACCAACAGATTAAGTCCGAAAAAGTCTGTGTATAACCAAGTTTCCGTAGGTAGGCACCTATTTTGTAACTAGTGTCTATAGAACATGAACATCCTGTCATCAGAATCATTCTAAATCCTTCCATATTATAAAACGTCAACAGGGGTGTGTTATTAGGACTGGTTCAACCGGTGAAACCACCGCTGTCCCGATCCATTATAACTATACTCATTTCAAATGTTAATTACTGTTCACGTTAACAACTGCTCATGGCCCGGCCCACATGATGTAACCCAACCCAGTTGAAAATGGCCCAACCCCAGGCCCAATTTTTATTTATACTTATGATGAGATACACAAATCATCTCCTCCATTTTTCGCCTCACTCCAGAACCATCTCTTCCATTCTTCACCTCAGTTTATCCACATCACATGTATGGTATAACTGTTTTCTTTGATTACGAGATGTGACTTATCTTCCTGTTGGCATGGGTAAGGTTTGAAGTTTTTTTCATACATCGGAGGTTGAAGCAGCTACAGATGGGTTTCGTTTTGTTACTTCAACTTCCAGGTATGTGCTTTTATAAGATTCAACTTAACATTTGACTTTTCTTTTCACACATCGGAGCTTAAAGCAGCTACAAATGGGGTTCGTTTTATTGCTTCAAATTCCAGGTATGTGCTTTTATAAGACGCAACTTAACATTTAACTTTTCTTATACCTTGAAATTATTTAGGGTGTATCTGATTGTTTTCTTTATTGCTTTTCTGATAATCAGGTTGAGGTTGAGGGTGTTTGGGATGCCAATCTTGCTTATCTTATATGTTAGTGAAATTAGCTACTTCAAATAAGCAAGGTACTTTTCTTATATATTAGTGAAATAAGCTACAAATTGCAATTTGTTGGTGCGTGTGGGTTCCGGAATAGCTTATGTTCTAGACATATATAATTTTCCTAAGACATAACTACTTATTTAGCATATGTTTTATGTCATAAATTTATGTAAGCCGCAAAGTTTCAAAATAAGCCACAAAAAGTGAGTTGCAGGTCAAAACCAAATAAGCCATAAGGCAGCTATATAAGCCGGAGCAAACACCCTGAGTTTTCCCCCACCCCCCCCCCCCCCCCAAATTTATAGTTGCCTGTTTCATCAAGTGTTTACCATATATCTTCGCTTGGTTTCCTGGACTGACAACATTTTACTTTGTTTACAGCTTCAGAGCCATAAGAAAATTAACACATCATGGGATGTTATTTTTACCTATTGGACGTACAATTGGGGGAGGAATGTTTGGAATTGATGAGGCCAAGGGTGCATCCTCTTATGGTGCGAGGTGAGTTGAAAATATGTTTACTTATTGAATTTAAAGTAATTGATGTTGAACTCTTGATGGAATGAGGAAACGGCCGTTAGTAAAATGGCCGTGTTTCTTGAGCAAAAGTAGAGTAATATATTATAAATAAAAGGCCTGTTATTTGCGGGGCAACCGCCACTGGATTGGGTTGGAGGACCATTTAGCGGACAGTTTTCGTACAGCACCTATGTTTGCATTTCTATTTTTAAATGTTGATGATCTTTCAACTTTCTGATGACCAGGGTTGCGACTAAATATATTTTTAAACTGTGATAATTAGTTATGATTGCGTTGTACTTGATGATCCTTTGACTATGTTGTGTTGTCGCGGAAAGTGGAAGGATGGCAGAGTGCGAGAATTGCTCGCCTCAGCAACCGCAACGAGCGCAGACACGACATCAATTAATTTGAGCCAATTTTGAAGGGATGCAATTTTGAGAGGTAAAGAATGGAGGAGATGGTTCTGGAGTGTATCTCATCATAAGTATAAAAAAAGCCAACATGGGATTGGGCCAAGGCAATTAGCCCAGTTGAGGCAAAAAATAGCCCGCAGTTAAAACGACTGCTTAATCACTCTTAGACTGTAATTGAAATAGTTTTATAATGTGGGTGGAGGCCAAGAGCATCAACAGTACATTGCGACATCTCAAATGAATTAATATATATAAATATATATATAATAATATAATTATAATGCCGTATCTTTGGCGGGGCAGCCGCACTTGGATTATGGTTGCAGCCATTGCGGGTGTTTGGTGTCACATCTATGTTCACATTTGTATTTTTAAATGTTGATAATATTTCAACTTTCTGATGATCCGGGTTACGGTTGAATATATTTATAAACTGTGGTAATAAGTTGTGATTACGTTGTACTTGGCTGTGATGATCCTTTGACTATGTTGTGCTGTCGCGGAAAGTAGAAGTATGGCAGAGAGCGAGAGTTGCTCGCCTCAGCAACCTCCACGAGCACAGCCACGACATCAATTAATCTAAGCCAATTTTATTACGTATTTGTTGAAGGATGGAGATGTAAATAAGAGGAATGGAAAGAGTTTCCGCTAACTGCCTAGGCCCAATTCCATAAGGCCTTTTATTTTCTGACACACATAATGACACACTCACTCGACACTTCCAGAAAATATCCAGACATATGTTAGTCAGATTATTACCTAAAAAATGTGAGCGTTTTTTTTGCTCGAAGGAATAGAATGAAAAAAACCTACATCAAGTATGCGATTATGGGGTTTTAGTTGAAGTAGACTTTTTCCTAACCATTGAAGAATTGGCGATGATGATAATTTTTTTATTTGCGTTGTGTTGCGTACCCAGGCCCGTATCTTGGTTGGGCAGTTACACGACTGTGTGATTGCAGCCACGGTGGTCGTCTGGTACCGCCATTGCAAAGCTTATTCTGAGCCTCATTCGTTAGTATTACACACTTTTTCTTTGCACACATCGATGAAACGGGACAAGCCATATGACTTTACTATTGCTGGTGGCCAAACCACCAATTGCATATGTAAGTATACATTTGCTTCGGTATTTATGTATACATATGTGTTTAGTAGTTCTGATACGGGATTAAGCACTAACGTGCTGCTGCAGCAAAATACGTTGGGTTGTTACAACAGGACCATTGTTTCTGCTAGCTAACGGTGCTACACATGGAATGGAAAGGTAGGATTTTAATCATATATGTTTTTTTTGTTGACGAAATAAATATGCGTTTACAAAATATTTTAGCCATATTAGGAATTCATAAACACCTAAACTAATTTGTGAGGACTTCTTAAGTTTTACTTAAGATCGTGGTTTGGCCAAAACCCTTTCTAAAACAACTACCTTATGTACCAGTCAGTCCTCCTTTTTTAATAATACCAGTAGGCCAACATTGGAAAAAGAGGTTATGCTGGATTGAGCACTCAGATGTATCATGTTTGACATGTCCGATGTGAACATGATTTAAAAAAGTGTATCCTATGAATCTTACGCATTTTCGCGAATGATCTATATCGGTCTCAGTAGTGACTATTTCAACGGGTCGACAATTGGTATACGCTATCTAGTTTCAACAATCAGGGAGTTGTAAGCAACCAGAAGGAATAAAGAGTCAAGAATATGTGTCCCTTTTGTATAGCATTGCAATATTCGTAACTAAAGTTTCTTAATCATAATTTTTTTTTTGTTCCCACAAATTGTTTTTATGCAGGTCAGTCTTCTTCTGTGGCTCATAAACAATCTGTTACAACACACCATTTGAATACTGATCCAGATGCACAGCAGCAAGGTTTTCTAAGAGCTACAGGTACTTTTCACTATATATGACTTACAATGAACTAGGTACAAACTAAGAATTAAAAAACATGTACTAAAGAGTTTGTTTCCAACCGCGTAACACTGTTTTCTTTTTTCTGATGTAGGTACCAGCAGCCCCTGTGATCCATTTTCTTTGCTAACGAAGGTGTAAAAAGGTCATTTGCACATACTCTGTCAACACCAATACGTCGGTAGGATTGCAAAGCCTCAAAATCACCCTTTCAACTTTGCCACTCAGAGAGGTAAACACTTTTTCTTCATTCATTACCTTTTGGGCTCTAACCTCTGTGTCACGTGTTACATTATGCAACATCATTGGTTCTTAACATGCTTTTATTTTTCTTATTATTATCCACAGCATCATCAACCTGTCAAATTATTTCTTCTAAAAACCGCAAGACGGTGGTGCCAACAGAAATGTGAAAAGGCTACTACATTTCCTCCTCACTTCGTTTGATTATTTGGTACGTGGTTTTCGGTAATGTTTAGGTGTGTCATTCGCGTATTCATCTCGATTATGTTACTAACTGATAGAATTTATATTCTTATTTTGTTTACACTCGATATATTTCTATATTTATGTTAGTAATATTTTTAGATGATAGGTATTATTTATATACTCTTTTATCTAGACGGATCGAACGCTGAATCAGATGAAGCATCTGTAACTTATATCAGTTATAGGTAGTTCAAATTATATGCTGAACGGATGTAATAAACTCATTCTGTTATGATTGATTTGTTTGTGATATTTAAGGTTTAGTTTAATTAATTTAAATGTCCAAACATGATGGAACTTGATGGATGATTTAACTGATGCAGCTTTTACGTTTTCCAGGAGTGTAGATGCTAGGTATAAATGTGATTAAATTTGATCACATGCTGAATTGGTTGTAGTAACGCGCGAAAAATTAACGCCCCGCAGCAACGCGCGGATAATCTTGCTTGTTTATTTATATTTTCCAGTTTATAACTCTCAAAACCCTGTGAATTCACTGTTGCATAATAAACCCAAAAGTACCAAACATAGCTCCATCCTTTAGAATATTAGGAAGTTGCTTTACTTCATGTATTTACGTATACTATACTACAACGATTAAGTGCTATGCATAGAGGTTGTAAACTTCCTCATCAATGTTTATGTTGGAACGATCATCCACGTTTATCACAGTGAGAAAAGGCTACCACATAGCTCTTCACAATTGTCAGTGTCTCACTGTCCGAAGCATTGCAAAAGAGAAGATTCTTCTTTCGTTGGACTAGGTGATCAAATATAATCACAAATAATTTCACAATAAGTCACAATCACCCTACTCATATTTTACACCTATTTTGGGGCCATGTCACTTTATTATAATCGCAAATCATGTCGTGGTATCTCGCAGTTATTAACACCTATTGCATGGATGACAAGTTGAGAAAACATGTTCGGTAGCTATATATAACGAAGCATGATGCATTGCATAAATTAACTTCTCTTAAAAAACTACATATATACACATTAGAAATACTCTCATCTTATATCATTTATCAAGTATAAAAAATATTGCATTCCATGATTTATGTTTCGAAATTGTTAAGTTCTAAACGACAATTAAATTCGACGGATAAGTTTAACGAAACTCATATATCCATCCTACTCAAATGTTAATGTGGAATACGTAGAGATGGCGGTATATACGTTTTCATTTAAAACTTAAATCTATTGAATCAAACAACCGATTAATATGACATAATAAGAAAGGTAATAGTTCTACAACAATAAAGATAGTAGAGAACATAAAGCAAAGCATGTCACCACAACAAAATATATCACACAAACATAAATGTAATGCAAGTATAAATATAAAACGATAAATGCAAATGTAAAGCGATAAGTAAGAGGAAATGCAAACCGTACACGATGATTTATAGTGGTTCGGTCACGAAGCTCCTCTTTGCCTTACTCCGCTCCGCGAGTACCCAACTCGAGAGTTACTTCACTAAATCAACAAGCTTCATTTAGGCGGAGAAAACCATACAACGTCGTTTACACTTTTTCCGGTACAAAGCTAAATACTGAGTCCTAGTTTGAGGTAGAACCAACCTAACGCCGCATACACTTTTTTCGGTACAAAGCTGAATACCGAGTCTTTCTTTGATACAACCAAACCCGTTATGTTTTATGGTTCAACATAACAAACCTTGTGTTTTATGGTCTAAACACATACACCAACTAAGATCTAGTTTGTTGTATAGTTATGATACAAGATAATGATGATCCAAGACATAAGTGTCAATTGGATATAAATTCCTAATCTAAACATCAAGATCACTAAGCATGATGTTGTTGATGAAGATGACAAGACACGAAGCTTGTTGTGGTGGAGCTTCATATTATTAGATGAACATATTAAATTAGTTGATAATATTAGTGAGTCATAGTTGACTCTTATGTTTGGTATGATTATAGGATTAGTCTTGTACATTTATTTTATTAGTTGTATTGTAGTTATTGGGCTCAAGTCTATCCACTTGTATCTATAAATATTGGTGAAATAACATATCATATAACCCACGAGGTTTTCTATCTTCTTACATGGTATCATGAGCAGGTTATATCCGGGACCTAGTCGGCCACCATGAGCCGCTGCCTCAATACCACCCCGTCAAACCCTATATGTAACATTTCTCATTTTCGTGTCATTTTACGACTATATTAATGATCACTATTTATTTTAGTCCGATACGCGTTTACT